>LGSN01000230.1:0-68570 GCA_001314375.1 Phytophthora podocarpi | reverse complement strand
TTGTCAAATGGCGGATTGAATAATGAGAGATGTTGAAGTGCATGTGTAGTCGTGGTGGGACGTGGACTGAGACGTTGACTGAGTCTGGGACGTGGACTGAGACGTTGACTGAGTCTGGGACGTTCGAGATTGACAGTCGCGAATGCTCCAGAGCATATTGAAAACAAGTCAAAGAAGGATTCGCAATCATATCGTACTTAGTGAGATGCCAAATGACCAGGTAGTCAAAACGAGCTGATGGCTACATTCAAGTGATGTACACCAAGTCTCATGTGTCAAAATCAGACTGATAACGTGAGGCAAAATGGCGGATATGGCGCTCTCGGCGACGATGTTCCTGCTGCCGTGTGCCGTCGTCCTGGAGCGCTGCGTCGCCGACGGATCGCTGTTTGCGTTGCACCCGGCGTTAAATGCATTGGCGATGCTTGTGTGCTTGCCCAGGTACACGCAACAGCACTTCCTTGAGCAATTGACACGGGCATCTCTCCCTGACACGTTGTTCTGGTGGTCTGCATCTCACACAGCGCGTTGCAAGCTATGCTGCAACGGAAGGACGAGACGAACCACGCAAGGCGGTACGAACCATCTCGTGTACATTGAAAAACTCGCAGTATTGACCGCGTTATGAGCTGCTGTGTCACAGTGTCTGGCTGACCAAGCTGCATCTACTGCTGAATGTGTCGGCTGGAGTATTGATGGCTGCTGCAGGCGTCGCAGTGTTTGTCGCCAAACGTGACGTCGGCGGCCAGCACTTGACGACGCCGCACTCGTGGGCAGCTCTGGTGACGGGCATGTTCTTCGCTCTCAACGTGTTCCAGGGGCTGCTGCTGACGTATGAGGGAAAGCAGGCCAACTGGCAGTGGAAGGACGAGACCCACGTGCTCACAGGCGTCCTGGTCTACATTGGTGGGGTCACCACCATGCTCTACGGACTGCACACGAGCTCGTGGGGGGCGAAGAACTTCACTCCTGAGCGGCAGTTCCAGCTCACAGTGCTCATCATCGCAGCGCACGTGACGCTGCTGGGGAAATCGCTCATGCTGCAACGTCGAGAAAGTCAATTGCAAGTCAAAAAGGTGGCCAAGGTGGCATGAAGCTGGCGGAGACGATGACATCACGGTGACGCAGTGATTACCCTGTAACCCATACAAAAATACAGTTAAACTTCGTGTACCCCTTGTTCCATCATACAGTACCGGTATCTCCCGGTGGTGCTGGTCACAACGTGATTCGCATCGTCGAGTACGGGACTGTACCCCCTCCACAATGGTCAAGAAGCTGGAGCTGCTGGTGCTAAGCGGACTGCTAGGCGCGCCCTGCGCCACCATTCTGTCCAAGTGCGCGGCGACGCCATCGCTATTCGCGGTGCACCCGGCGGCCAACGCCGTCGCCTTCCTGTTGTGCTTCCCACTGTACGATTGTGGACTGCTATGACTGGTTAAGTGTTGCAAATGTGGTAATAACTGTTACTGTCTGTGTGACTACAGGGGGATGTACGTGATGCTGGAGCGCAAGAGCGTGGCGGACTTCAAGACTCGGTCAGTAGCTGAGCTCTTGTGCTCTTGAGGATGTGGATTAGGTAGACTGACGTTGTTGTTATGGTGATGACAGAGTGCTGTTGTCCAAGCTGCACATGTTCTCTCAAGTGCTGGCGATGCTGCTGCTGACTGTCGGTGGTGCCGCGGCCTACATGACCAAGAACGCTTACGGCAAGGACCACTTCACGTCCACACACTCGTGGCTCGCTGGCGCGACGGCGACGCTGGCTTCGCTCAACATGCTCGGGGTGTGTACCTACTGGTAGCCCCTGCAATGCAGTTGCCCTCCATCTGATGTGCAGTGTTTTGTTGCTGGTGTTGACGTGCAGGGCCTCGCCACCACCTTTGGTGGCAAGAAGACCAACTGGCAGTGGAAGAACCCGGGCCACCGCATCGGCGGCACCCTGGCGTTCCTGGGTGGAGGTGTGTATCGCGATCGGATGGGTTACTTGGCCAGCAATGTGTCAAGACTAACCACTGACTGGGTGTTATGTATGTCTGCAGGCTGTAGTGTCGTCCTTGGAGTGTACAGCGGTGGCTGGGGCATCTCGCAGTTGGGCGAGGACTTGCAGTTCAAAGTGGCCAGCTCGGTGAGCGCTGCTTACTCCCTGCTGTTCGTGAAAGTGGTGACGAGCAGCTCCGCGTCGTCTCCGGCTAAGAAGAGCGACTGAAAGTTGAGTGTGGCTCGTCAAACAACCCGCTCATCGTCTTTCCTCTTAAGAAAAAATCGTAATGCTATCAAATTGGCACAGTAAGTCTATGCACTGTTGCTATTTGCTTAGTTAGGGCCTTGATGAGACGACCATGCACGAGGCGGTTGCATGCGAAACCAGTGCTGCTTATAGCACTGGTAGAAGGCTCACATCAAAAGTTTTGTGTCAAATAACTGATCACAAATCTCTGAATGATCACTTCTGTTTCATCTAAGTCTTCGTGACCATGTTTGAGTGTTTTTACCGCCTCTGTCTGTAGCTGCAAGCCGTTTACTAGGCATCAAAATTAAGTCGTAGCTCGTAGAATGGCAACAAATGCCGGAGTGCAGGTTGTGCTTCCTAATCACGGTGCTGTAACGATGTCGAAAAATTTGGATCACCAAAACCATCATGTGCCCCAAAACATAATACAAGGATTACTCGCAGACAGAATAGCCGTTGGGACAGTAATCTATTAAAGTACAGTCGAGCCTCGCTATCGAACTGCCACTCCCAGATTTATCACCGCAAACCATCGCCTACTATGCGTTCACCCATGATGGTAGAACAAGACTCGGAGGTACTAACGGAGCTGCTATCACACTTAGATGCTCTTTACGACAGCCATGACAGCACAATAAATACTCACGGGGACGCAAACAGCATGACTCCTGCACCACCACAGTCCAGATCGACCCGAAAGAAGAACCGCTGCATGAAGTCAAATGGTTTGCCCTACTCAACTGTCCATCAGCGTCGCCAGAAAACGGAGATTGAGGCACTACGGGCTGAAGTGTAGCAGTTGAGCAGCAAACTATCGTATTTAGCTTCTGCAGACAGCAGTCATTCAGGGCAGGCCAATATGTCAGTGGAGCAATTTGAACGCCTCAAATGGCGCAGTCAAATGATGGTCAAGTGTGAGGAGCGCGTACGGGCAGAGCACCAGAATCGAGAGCAGAAAGTGATATTGAACCAGCAGTCCAAGTTGTTCAAATTAATTCGCAAGGTGCTCAGAGACAACGAAGCACTTGAGGTAAGGCTCGCTCACTTATTTAGTAACCAGCGTGTCGTCTCATCAACAAAATGCCGTATGCTTCGTTGTGCTGCACTGTTCACACTTCCAGGGAATGGAGTTTGTTGCACTGCTGCAGCCGATGGTCGATCGACCATTTTTCCAGATCGATAATAGCAAACCGATGCTTGCAGAACTGTCTAGCAAGCTGGGTCGGATGTATCTCGACACAGACATGGTGATACCGACTCTCAGCAATAATCTCTCCGTCGTTTTCCACAGTCAGGCAAAACTTCGTGAGCACCGCGAAACGTGTATTGAAACTACTTCGATTACACCGCTCGCGTGCACTGTACAAGAAGCTGGGGGGATATTGTGGCGCTACGTCGCCAACAAGGACAACTCGGCCACTAAGCAATCCTTCAACTTTGTATGTATGAGTGCCGTTGCGGACATGAACTAACGTTAAGTTGTTTCTACGTGGACGTTTTGTAGGCTCAAGCAAAAAGCCCCGATGAAGGCCAGATGACCGACAGCCGAACCTGTATTACGTCCCTCTTCCTTCAAAACAATGACTTGGGTACCCCTTGGTACGTCAATGCGCTCGGCATCTATCGGAAATTTGAAGACAAGAATCGAGTTGACCTGGTGGGGACGATGAGGTGGCTTGTACCTGCTGAAGGACTCCAGTTCGAGGACCAATATTGGATCGTCATCGAGCCATCACCCGCAGACTCGAAGCGCTCCTCAGTCGTTCGAACATACTACCAACTGGAAGTGAAGAATACTGGACTGAAATCCACTCAACAGGAGAAGAGAACTCAGAATCGGATGATGGAGTCCATCGCAAAGATATCGCGCTACTATCTGCAGTTTATGCAGAATGATTTCCTGGACCAAGCTGGATCCGTGATGGAACCATCGCCTACGACAATGCCGAAGTATTAATAGTTGTACGGTGGATTCGCTGACACTGCAATGAAGTTGTCGTTTCCCCGCCTCCAAAACACTACGGTAATAAAAAAATTCTGGCCGATGTTCGTATCTCAACTCTCTTGATAGCATCAACTCAGATATTTTTATCGTGGGCTATTTGTAATCAAGTACAGTCATCCTCTTTTTTGGATCTGTCAGTTATCTCCTGTGTTGACAGGATATAAGTTTTCGTCCCATTCCAAATTCACTGATAATAACAATAATTATCTATATTTATAATCATATTTCAGAGGATATTTATATATGTATCTGCTTCAAATGAGAGCAATAACTGTACTAACTAACTTAGCTGATTACTTCAATTAAACTTCGAGAACAAATTGCCTCATTCGGCCTTTCGCCTCCTAGTCCTCAGTCCACATGCCTCCGGACTCGCCCGCGTCCACGCCGTCGCCCTCCACGCCTCCGACTGCTTCGGGGCCAACCGAGGGCGACGACGACGCGCTTCACCTGCGCCTCAAGACGCTGGACGAGCGCGTGTTCGACGTGGTGGCCGCCTCATCCATGTCTGTAGCCGACTTCCGCGCGCAGGTGGCGCAGGCAACGGCCGTGCCGGCACCGAGGCAGCGCCTGATCTACCGCGGCAAGCTGCTGAAGGACGGGGCCGCGCTGGCCGCCTACGACCTGCAGGATGGCCACACGGTGCACCTGGTGGCCAAACCGCCGGCTTCCGCCTCAGCCGCAGCCTCGAGCAGCAGGACGACGCAGACGGCAGAAGGAGACGCAGGACAGGACGGAGTGGCAGGACGCAGGACGAGAGACCCGGGACGTCATCAGCAGGAGCAGGATCTGGACGGCCCGGCCTGGAACTTGGCCAACCTCCGCTCGGCCTTGAGACGCACGGGAGGAGCTTCTTCAGCCACGCAGAGGAACCAGCCGCTGCCGATGGTGCGCGAGGTCCTGAACGAGATGGGCGAGTCGCCTCAAGAGACGGCCGAGGCCATGGGACTCAATAGTAGCAGTAGCAGTACAGGACCAACAGCCAGAGCCTCCGTGGACTTGGAGCCCATCACACAGGGCATTCTGACCATGCGGACGGTGCTGTCGACGGCACAGCGAGAGGACGAGGAGGAAGAGGAGGAAGAGGAGGCTGAGGACGAGGAGCAGACGGCTACGGTGCGGCGTGGACCGAGGCGGTTCTTTGTGGGCCAGTGGCTGGATGTGAAGGACACGGTGAACCAGTGGCTCGAGTCCACGGTCATGGCCATCGCCGACAGGACGGTGCTGGTCCACTACCACGGCTGGCCCACGAGGTGGGACGAGTGGATCGACTTCGACTCGGACCGCATCGCGGCGTTCCGCACGCGCACACTCCACACTCAAAACATGCAGCGCATGTCGCCCGTTCCAACGACGCGGGTGCCCAGCGCGCCTCGAGTAGGCGACAACGACGTACGACGCACGGTGGTGGAAGTGCGCAACCTGATGCGCGAGATGATGCCACACATCGACCGACTCGCGGACTTGTGTGAAGAGGATCTGAGACGAGAGCAGGAGCAGGAGCGGGAGCAAACGCCACAGAGTGAGGTGGAGGCAGTGGACACGTCGCTGGAGCAGGCTGCCGACTCGACGACGCGGAATGCAACGACGCCAGAGGAAGGACAAGCACGAGAGAGCGAAGTTTCGGAGGTGGCCCACCTGGTGGCTCCTCTCTTTGATCGATTTGGACGGTTATTGATGGATTCGGTGCGGTACTTGGATCCGTTGTTGCGGCCAGAACTGCGAGGCACATCGCAGCGGCAGCAAGAGCGCCGGTCGACAGCGTTGCGTCGCGGCCACGGAGGGTCTGCTCAGCGACAAGCTGCGAGTGTGTCGACATCGATGGAAGCGCAGGACAACTCGCTGTCCATTCGCGACCTGATTACCACGTCGCCAACTACAGCGAGCGAGTCGAACCAGCCGAGACGCAGCATCGACGTGCATATCCACGCGATTGTCGCGCCGGCTTCGCTATCGTCCTTTGCGTCGCTGACCCGTGGTAACAATGATACAGGCAGTAACCCTGACACAGGCGTTCCTCCTCTGCGCATTCCAATGCCATCCACACCTCCGATTGGGCGCGCGTTTGGCTTCAATGACACAAGAAATTCTGATAGTCACGCCAGTGATGACGAGGGCGACCATAGTCGAGTCCCTCTGCTAGGCTCGTATCGCCATCGCAGTCATTCACAGGCAAGCGAGTCGAATCAACAACAGCAACGGCGTGCAGTGGCGCGTGATCTGGATGATTTCCTGTCCGATGACTTTTTCGGGACCTCGTTCGGTCATAACGACGACGACAGCGACGACGATTCAAGTATCAGCTACACACATTCCGATGCCATGCAGTCGGGTCGATCGGCATATCGTCCTCCTTCGCCGTCTGGAAGAATATCGTCACCGCGCACGCCTCGAAGTGATGGTAGTCCAGAGTATCCGAGTGGCTCGATTGGTGTGATTCCAGAAGTCGCCGCGGCTGAAGAACGACTGCGAGCACGAGCGTCCGAGCAAGCATCTAGCCAAAGAAATGAGGGTGGTCACAGTAACGAAAATGGACAAGCGTCGCATGCATCAGCGGAGTCGTCTTCCTCCAGTTCATCATCGGGCTTCCCTACTTTTTTGGAAGTAATGCGGCGCACGCTCAGTGGTGTCCGGAGCTTTGTACACAATGAAGTGAGCAGTCCTGCGGAAGAAACGAGCAATCCTATGGAGTTGGTGTCGGGATTTTCCTTGCCATCCTCCCCATCGTCGTCTTCGTCGTCATTGTCGCTGTCCACGCCCCCGCTGTCCCCAGCAGTTCATTCATCGGTCGTAAACGCTACGAGTCGTACCCGTAGCCCGAGCGAAAGCAGTATTGATGAGGAGTTGGACCTGGACGAAGTGGACTAAGGCTGTGTGCTGTTGCTGATTGTCGTAGTTCGCAATAAGGCGCGAAATACTTCGGAGCGAATGTTGAGAAGTTGTATATTGAATAACGGTTTCTATGGCGTGAAGTCTTACGTGTGCTGGTGTTTGCGTGCTGCTCAGGGAATTGCACGGTTGTCAAGATGGTGTTCACAGTGTCAATGCCGACTGTTTTTAGAGCTCTTGATTTAGTTACTTGGCCTCAACAAGCGGTCTGCTCTCATCAGTTGTTGCCTTTTATCCTCTGCAGGCACAGGTGTAGCCAAGTCAAACATGACGCGAATGCAAGTCGAGATCCGTCTGATGTCCCCGAAGAAGGTCGTCAGGGGAGTTGAGCCTCCGCCTTCGTACCAGCAGACTCAGAATATGGCTAGTCCGAGAGCGGCGGCTGCACCGTTGTCTGCATTTGTGGAGAATAGGAAGCGGTCCTTCTGTACAATTGATCGCACTTCAATGAGAGACGAGGATGCTGAGTCGTACGCAGACTCCTTCGAGTCTGATGGTGATGAAGACGATAATGGGGGTGAGCCAGCAGACAATGCGTCCGAGTTGACACCGAGTGAAGCATCGAATGCTGTTGAGAGCGAAAGAGACAACGGACATGAACTTGAAACTGAGGATGGTACAGCAGATACCAGTGAGATCAGCAATGGAGAAGAGGAGGATCAGGAGGTGGGCAATTTGGTTGAAGACGAGTACTCTACGAAGCCGAAAGTACGAACCATGGTGGCCAAGAGAGAACGAGAGCGGCAGACTCTGATTTATTATGATCAACACACGTACATAGTGATCTCACATCTCCGAGCTGTGAATAAACGTCTCAGTCAACAGCTAGAGCAGCAGAACAAGTTGGTGACCAACTTAACGGAAGAGAAGAAGCAACACTTGCAGTTGATCGAGAGTTTACGAACGGAGGTGCAGATGCATAAGCAGACACTCCGCGCTCTGCACCACTCTAAGAACCATGAAGCAGTGTTGCCGGTCGTCCCAAGGCCACTGCAGCAACCTACCTGCACAAGAGACGAGAAAGATGACGCAACGAGACCACAAACGTCACGTTCCGCTGTTTCTCCGTTGCGAAGGCCGCCACAATCACCATCAAGCCACAGTCCGCGGAAAAGTCCGCGCGTAAAAGCACCAGTGGCACTTTCAGCAGACCAAGGGTGCGCCTGTGGTGGTAAGGCACAATCTCACGAAGCTCACTTGCTGGAAGTGTACGTGACCAAGTTAAAGAAAGCAGAAGACGAACGTAAGGATCTGCAGCAGCGTCATGCGCACCAATTGGCCAACTACTCACACGAACTATCGCGGCTCGAGCGTCTTCTGGAGAAGACTCATGTCGCGGTTCAAGAGAAAGACAACGAGCTACGTCTGAAGCACACTCGGCAACTTTACTGCAGCACGCCCACTACATCGAGTAGCTCTACGACCGCCGGAATCCAACCAAACACCACTTCTCGTCGACGAGATAGCTTACGCGTGAAGAATATGTTCTCGGACGACATTTGGAAGGGCTTGTTACCCGCAGAGACCACCAGTTCGAGCGATTTCACGGATGATCGTCTGCGTGAGGCTATCACCGAGGCTTCGTCACCACTGGCACCTGTTTCGTTTACTTCTCACGTCGGTCAAGCATTTGAGCAACTTCTGAGTCACCAGCTCGTGGCTTTACACGACAGCACACTGGATCGCAGCACACGAGAGTGGCTACGAGAAGTCCGTCGCTGTGGCTCGCAGATGCTGACACTACATCACTCTTTCCAGGTGATGGCAAGTTCACTCCAACACGTCGCGGAAAGTACGCACATCTATCAACTCGCTGAGATCTTGGCAGAAGAATGTCGCGAGCTGCTGCAAGCTGAGCAAGTGCTGGTGCTGGTAGTGGACAAGTCGGAGCAGGAGTTCTGGTGCCGGATGCCGTCACGCGGTGCGATTTACGACGCCACGGAGACCAAATCAAGTGACGTTAACAAACCTCAAATGGGGACGGTGCGCTCTGCGCTACCTCATCTAGGCAATACGCGAAGCTCACCAAACTCCACGTCGGCGGCGATGCCGTGTGGGTTGGCAGCGCATGTGTATCACACAAAGCGTCCTCTACTCGTGTCTGCAGGTCAAATGGTCCGCCACCCGAGTTACTCCGTGGTCTCCGACAACGCAGATCGTCTCGTGACGCACCCGTACGCCTCGACTTTGCTAGTACCGGTCCTACACGAAAACCAAGTTGTTGCTGTGGTGCAGGCCTGTGGGAAGTTGACCCAAGTCGAGGCGTTAGGACTCTCGATCGCTTTAGAAAAATGCGACGCGTTCACTGCCGAAGACCAGGCGTTGTTGACGCTGCTGTGCCATTTCTCGAGTGGATTATTTCCCAAAGTTGCGTATTTCACGGACGTCGAAAGCAACAAAGTGAACGAAGAAACATTCATCCAGCTGGCACCAGAGATCTTCACGTGTCTCCACTTCGATGAACTGGGTAAAGTTGTGATTGAAAACGCCAAGAACATCTTGGATGCAGACCGTTGTTCACTGTTCGTGGCCGATAATGCAACGCGAACCCTCCATAATTGGCACAGCGACATCAGCGGCGCTGGTGTCGAAGTTTACCAGCGATCTGCACAAAAAGCGGAGGGTACTGGTATGACGATCCATTTCGGCCAAGGCATCGTCGGGTTAGTCGCAGAGAGTCAAGAGCCCATCAACATTCCGGATGCCTACGATGACCCGCGGTTCAACTCGGCTTGGGACCAGAAGACGCACTATCGCACGAAGAGCATGCTGACAGTGCCAATCATCTCGAATACGGGAGCTACAGAGAAGTCTGGTGCTTCTGGGACTTGTCCAGGCGGTGGTAACACTGGTGGCGACGTCGAGAAAACGTCTGAACAACCTCCACGAGAGCAGACGCTGCTTGGAGTGGTGCAAGTCATCAACAAGTCTGGAGGCGCGCCATTCCGTGCAAAGGACGAGTTCTTGCTCCAAACGATCTCGAAGCTTATTGCCTTGGCAATCGAGAACTCGCAGCTTTTCCAAAGAAACCAGGAGCTCTGCTGGAATGTGGGCAAGCTCATCGCTGATGGAGATCTCGTTGAAGCTATCGTAAGTCTCGGAACTGCGGCGGAGCAGATTATTGGGGTCGAAGGAGCTGCTGTCTACGTGGTAGACCCCGATACGAACGAGCTGGTGACTTTCCACCACAAACGCCGGTATCGAATTGCACTCTCGGAGTCAACCTATGCCGGGTCTTTGATGGACGACGCGGTGCGATCGCAACAACTCACAATTACCAACGACGTCGCAAAGGCCGGAGCATTCAACGCGTTTGTCGATAGTCTGGGAGGTATTCCAGCACGGAACGTGCTGTTTGCTCCGTTGGTCGTGGAAGACGCCGGGGGGATCATCCCGGGGATGAACAGGCTATCCAGCAACGGAGAGAACGCTGCTTTAATAACAGTGGGGGATTCCGGACACAAGCTTGTGGGCTTGCTCCAGCTTGTAAACATCAAGGGACGCAAAACGCACTTCGACCAGCACGATTTGTTCCTGTCCATCGTCCAGAGTCAGAGCTGCAGTGTGCTTGCGGCCATCCTCGAGAAGCAGCGCATGCTGCGACAGAAGGAGCAAATCGCGCTGTTACTGGACGCGTCGATGTCGTTTTTCAAGGAAATGAGTGTCATCGGAGTCATTAACGCCGTCTACAATGCCTGTGTGAGCATCTTCGACGCCGACACCACGGCGCACCTTTTCCTATGGGGGGATAGTGCGTATCCTGTCGACAAGGAACGTGAACGCCACATGTGGTCTTCAAAAATCTCACCACAAGCTGCAGCTTCACCAGCAGCCAGAGCAACAGCACACAGCTCAACCACCAATGTCCTACACGCAGCCACAGACGCCCGAGGAGCGACAGGTATGAGCTTCATCCCATCATTAAGCGCTCAATCCCGAAAACTGTCGGTGGTGACAGATCAAACTCTTCGTGCTCCAACAAGCGAGGGGCTGTTCCATCAAGTGCTTACGCGTGGCAGTGCTGTCATTGTCAAGAATTGGGTCCTCGATGAGATTGAAGGAGAAGAAGGCACAAGTACCAGTCAAAACGGCGGTAATGGCTCAAAACCCGCGAGTTCAACACGTCAATGTCCGCGTGCGGACAAGTACACAATGCAGGCCACTCGCTCTGACGGACGGCTGGGGTTTATTCGACACGCAGTGGTGGCTTGTCCTGTGTGGAGCAGCTACGGTCAGGAGGTCGTTGGCGTATTGGTTCTGCTTTTTCCTCGTGATCATCCTGCGGTCGCGGCCGGTTCTCGAAGCGAACAACTCAGCACTTTACCCATTTTAACGCGACAAATTTCGGGTGCGCTTGGTGTTTGCCACGACCTGATCACCGTGTCAACGCGTGCTCGAAAGATGCAGGGGATGCTGGAGCTTTCACGACAAGCTCCAAAAGCTGCAGTCTCTCTCACGCTGACTTCTAGAGGCCATCTCGGCTCCTTCTCGCAGCCTATTAACTTGTGGTCTCGATCGTTTAGTGCTCGTGCACTGATTGCCGAGTTACATCCGATCGCTGCTGCAAATTTGACGGTTCACTCGCTTTACATGGATGAAGAAGGTCATCGCTGGGGCTTCCATCTCTCAGGTGCGACAGCACATGAAATGAGTTGCGACCACTACGTGCAATGGATCGGCAAAGGCGTAGAGCTTCCTGCTGGATGTACTGAAGCCGAAGTCTTTGGGAAGCTTCGGATGGACTTGCAAAACGTCTACACGCGGAAGGAAGTCGTCACCGGCGTCATTGATACTCAACTCGAAGTAGACGAAGGCCACGATTCTCCAGATGAAGCCGAGTCGCGAGTTGAGTCGACTCTGTCCCGATCGTTGCTCGTGAAACTCCGTCAGTTGCTGTGGGGGTTCGTGGACGCAACGTGGCAGGTTGACGTGTCTCGTGCCAGTCGTGCGTTGTTCGGAGCCTTTGCCAGACATGGCGTCGAGGATGGATGCAAGGGCAAGTGGATGCTGTCAAGACGCGAACTGGAGCAGGCACTGGGCACGGAGTCTGGAGGTGCTGGCATTTCGTCGACGTTTGTCGAATGGGACCAACTGCACGCTTGCTTCGTCGAAGAAGACAGTGGCCTCGTTGATGTGGAGGCCATGTTGACAGCGCTACGACCACAGCTGAAGAGCTTCCCGGTCATAACGTACGAGCTTGCGCCGGTGCTAGACACCGTGACGCAGGAAGTCGTTAGCGTACAAGTGCTCCTCTTTAGCTGAGACTTAAGCATCAACGATCTATGTATTGAGATGGCAGCGTCATGGCCGCACTACCACTTGATATGTGCCTACTGCATACCTACAGCTCGTCCTTGACCTCAGGTTCCTCGGCGAACTCGTCCACAACCTCCTCCTCCGAAGGCTCCTCGGCGGACTCAGTCGGGATCGTCTCCAGGTCGTCGACCACCTCGGCGCGCGGCACAACGTTGGCGTTGAACACACCCGTGTAGGACGGTAGAGTGAGCTTGGTCGGGTACGCGCCTCCGAAGTGAATCGTGAGCGTGGTGGCCTCCTTCTCGCCAGCCGAACCGAAGTCGGGCGGGCCGGCAACGCCCACAGACACGCGGATCTGGTGGTCGCGCTTGACTACGTACGAGGTCGGCTCGAAGCGGAAAACAGCCTCGTACACCTGGCCGGATACGATTTCACGCGAGTCGGCACGCTTGAACGAGTGCACGTGCGCGTCCGGCCGGATCGTCTTGTGCACCGGGTTCAGCAGCGCCTCCGTGATGTACGTGACACCGGGGCGCTTGTTCTCATTCGGGAACGGGGCCGTGTAGTCGACGTCCTCGAGGTAGGCCACAAGGTTGACGTCGGGCTGGTCCACCGAGAAGAAGAGACGCAGCTCCGCCTCGCCCGTGATCTCCATCAGCGGCAGCTCCAGAGTCAGGAACGTCGTGTACTGGTCAGCGAGCGGCGCGCGGTCGTGGTAGTACATCGGACGCAGACCGAACAAGTGGTCAAGCATATTCCAGCGCGACACAGCGTCCAGCGTAGGCTTCGTCGTCACGTTACGAGTGACCTCGCTCGCCTCTGTCTCCGGTTCTGACTGGAACTCCTGGCTAGCACCAAGGTAGAACATCTCGTCGCTCAGGTAAGCCGGCGGCCACGTGCTCGACTCCTTCCAGCGGTTGTGTGCCATGGTGAAATAGTGCACAGGCAGCTCGTCCTCGAGCTTCGTGATCTTGCGGCGGTTAACGTACATGTGGTGGTCGAAGAAGCGGCTCACTTCGTCCAGGTGATAGAAGCACTTCTGCTTCGACTGGGCGAACGGGTCCGCGTTGTCGACTCCGGCGTGGCTCCATGGTCCCAGCGTGAGACGGTGGTGGGCGGCATCCTTCTCCACAGCCTCCAGCGCTTCCTTGGGCAGCTCAGGCAGCAGCGAAGCAGTGTCCGCGTCCAGCGTGTTGGTCAGGTACTTGAAGAGCACGATGCTGGAGCGCGCGACCCCCATCTCAAAGAAACCAGCCGACGTCTGCAGCGCAACACCAGACGCAGCGATCGCGCCGAGGTGGCGAATGGCATCCAGTTGCTCGGCAGTCACACCACTGGACGCCAGCTTGTCGTCGCGGAAGTGCACGTCCTTGAGCTCAAGTGACAGGTCCGGGTTCTTCGTGTGCTGGTGGATGTAGTTGTCGAACTTGGCGTCGTCGTCGTCCACGCGGTAGACGTTGCCGCCGAAGTGCTTGAGCATGAGCCGCGGCTTGAACGTCGGGATCTGGTCCCAGCGGATCTGCCGGTCCGTAGCGCCCGTGAACGACGCCCAGTCGTTCAGAGCCTTGTCGTTCTTCATGCCGCCGGGGAACAGCGCGTCCTGGAATACATCCACGGGCGCACTGTTCACCGACGCGGCCTTGAGTGCCGGGTGGCCACTGGCAGCTACAAGGAGAGCACCGACTCCGTCCAGTCCCTGACCGAAGGTGGCGACCTCCCCATTGCTCCAAGGCTGCTGCGTGATCCACTCAATGACGTCGTAGGCGTCCTGCACTTCGGCGTCGGCGAAGTCGTGAGCTTTGGTGCCGGCCGAGGCGCCCGTGCCCCGCACGTCCACCGAGACCCAGGCGTACCCGTTGGTGACGAACCGCTGCACGTAGGCGTTGACCCGCGGGTTGGTGAACTTGCGCTCGTAGCGCGTGAACAGGTTGAAGGGGAAGTCGAGCGTGTAGCCGCGGCCGTGGCGCGTGGGGAAGAGCACGGTCGGCACCTTCTGCTGCTTGTCCCAGAGGTAGTCGGCCAGGTACGAGTCCACGGCCAGGTCGACGCCGTCGCGCATGGCCACGTACTGCGTCTCGTGGTGGGTCTTCTTGGGGTCGAAGAAGCGCAGCGACTCGTAGCGCTTCTCGCCGAACCACGAGTGGTCGTTCACGTGCTGGTCGCAGGCGATGGGGTCCTCGCGGTTCGAGATGTAGCCGGCGAACTGGTGCGCCAGGTACAGCGAGATCATGGAGAACACGGCGTTCTTCATGTAATACTTGGTGTTGGCCGCCGCCTGGGGCTGCGGGGCGTCGGTCGCCGCCTCCGTCATGATCGATCACTTGAGTGCTACGACGAGACTTGCGGAATGACGTACGTGAGGGGGGGCGAGCGGAGCTCCTCGCTGATGTGAGTATCGGATTAGACGAATATATATGATATTACGGGTATGACCTTTAGTTAACGTAAGTATTTGAATTAGTGATATGTATCGATTGTGGAAGGTAGATGTGGACGAAAAAGGGGATGTGCTGACAACGGTTGACACATCTACTGACGTGGCGGAGACTGTCTTGCTCTGGCAGGAGCAAGATGGTTGGGGGCGCGATGCATTGGTGGTGGTGACTTGATGGCTTGGTGCATGCATTGCTGTGGCCAACGTCGTTGGAGAACGTTGTTTGGACACAATTGAACGCCGGCAGCGAAGTCTGACGTGTGTCGTTCATTGGCCCGTGCCAACATGACGATGCGAGTGCACGCAGCAGGACTGGAGTGCAGCGACCGGAGGCACGCGCTTTGCACTTCGAACGCTCGGTCTCTGTGCGGTACAGCAGCATGCTTGGCAAGCAAGGTCCACTGCAGGCTGCAGTGCAGTGCAGTGCAGTACAGTGCAGCGTTTTGTCGAGCAGCATTCTGCAACGCGAGACTACCGGTATGCAGACAAGAAGGTTTCGTGACGCACGGCATGGCTTTGTCAAGGTCAAGTTGCATTTATTGTCTGTGCAACGCTGATCTACCAGTACGCGTAAAACTCGGCGGACGTCGTCAGCGTGAGGCCAAGCGCCGCCATGTCGCTCAGGAATTCCTGCGTCAACCAACACCAACAACAACAAGAGCTCACTCAGTCTCCATCGCTCTGACACAAGCCACACGACTGCAATCCGTACCTCTGCCTCCGCCTCATAGCCGGCCACGGGGGACGAGCAGTCCGCCAGGATGATCAGGTCGCTCAGTCGATCGGAAGGCCAATTGTCGACGAGGTCGCGCACCGTGAAGTTCACACAGTGCGAGAGCGCCTCGCCCACGACGACGAGCTTCCTCGAGCGCTGCAGCGTCTTGATCAACTCCGTGTTGAGGCTGTAGCAAACCCACAGCATTAGAAGGTCATACCGCATTGAGCTTCCATCATCATCGCTCTTACCTTGTCGACGGGTCGTACGGCAGCTCGTACTCCGCCCTCAGTGCAGAATAGTGCTCCGTGAACGGGTTGCTGCCCTTCATCACGTACTCAATGGGCTTCAAAGACTGATTCGTCCATTCCAAAGCTGCGTCCAGCACATTTGACACAATGTTGTGTCCGAGCGAACCGATGAGGCAGTGTTCCGGCCAAATGGTGAGCGAGAACTTGCCGCTCGCCTCCAGCGACTGCGTGTACGCCAACACGTAGTCGTGCAAACTTGTGTCACGGGGCATCCAAACGCCGTCAGAAATGTTCTGCGCGTAGATGGTAGTGTACGGCTCGGGGACGTGGCCTGTGGCGTTCTGCCAGAAGATGCCGTGCGCGATGTGATAGCGCTGGTGCGAGTCCATAGTCAGCACGACTTGGTCCAGCTCGGACGAGTGGTTGGAGATGAAGGCCGCGATTCGACCGGCGTCGGCATTGGCGGTGGCAATGGCGAGCGAACCTCCGGGGTGGAAGCTCACTTGCTGGTCGATGACGAGGAGGCCGAGGCCGCCTTCGTTGATCTTGTTCGCCAAGCAGGCAGAGGTGTCCATGTCGTTTTCGTCGTAGGCGCTGCAGTTGTTGGGGGGAGTGCTGATGTACACGGTGCTCGCTGCGGAGGCCGTCAGCATGGCAAGGCACGAAGCCACGTACACAATCTTGGTGGTGAGCATCGTAGTCCTCGGCTGGAGCGGGGAAATTGGCAAGTGAGACTTCGGTCTAATACTCGTGCTACCCGTAGTCGCAGCAGGTCATGCTTGACGTGCGTTATGTGGACGATGATGCGCATTAGTGCTGACAAGACTGACGTGGCAGTGACGCTGTGCGCGTGTGCAAAACGTGTCTCCACGGACACTTCGATATACATAAGAGCTTGTAAGTCAAATTGTCAAGATGTTCACGTCTATTAAGCTAGGAATCGCCACGCTGAATTCTTCGCAGCAACGTAGTCGTTTACGCGTTGAACTCGGTGGACGTCGTCAACGTCAACCCCTTCGCAGCCATATCGCTCAGGAATTGCTACGCCACACACAGCCAAAGTTTAGTTTCAGATACCAATTTACATCAGTGATAAACTCCAATTCATACCTCAGCTTCAGTCTCGAATCCAGCCACCGGCGACGAACAGTCCGTCAGGATGATCAGGTCGCTCAACCTTTCGACTGGCCAATTATCCACGAGGTCGCGGACTGTGAAGTTTACGCAGTGCGAGAGCGCCTCGCCCACGATAACAAGCTTCCCGGCGCGCTGTAGAGTCTTGATCAGAGCCGTGTTCAAGCTGCGAACAGATACGTCAGCGTTAGATCAATTACAACATTCATATCAAGCACCTTCAGCGCGTGCTGTACCTCGTTGACGGGTCGTACGACAGCTCGTACTCCGCCCTCAGTGCGGAGTAGTGCTCCGTGAACGGGTTGCTGCCCTTCATCACATACTGGATTGGCTTCAAAGACTGCTTCGTCCATTCCAGGGAGGACGCGAGGACGTCCGGCACGATGTTGTGTCCCGGTGATCCGATGAGGCAGTGCTCCGGCCAGATCGTGAGCGAGAACTTGCCGCTAGACTCGAGTGACTGCGTGTACGCCAGCACGTACTCGTTCAAGCTCGAGTCTCGTGGTTTCCACACTCCGTCCGTGATGTTCTGTGAGTAGATCGTTGTAAATGGATCGGGCGACTCGCCAGCGTCGTTCTCCCAGAAAATGCCGTGCGCGATGTGGTACCGCTGGTGCGAGTCCATGGTCAGCACCACCTGCGATAGCTCGGTCGTGTGGTTCGCGATGAACGCGGCAATGCGAGAAGCGTCTTCGTCAGCGGAGTCAATGGCGAGCGAACCTCCGGGGTGGAAGCTCACTTGTTGGTCGATGACGAGGATGCCTAGTCCACCTTGGGGGATTTCATTCGCCAGACGGGCAGCTTTTTCGACGTCGCTTTCGAAGCCCGTCGCGCAGTCCTTGTCACTCGCAGTTGGACTTGCGGCTGTTGCAGATAGCAGCAACGCAGCACACGAAGCGGCCCAGGCAAGTTTGGAGTGGAACATGACGTGAGCTGAGGTTAAGGTCGAGGTTGAAAGTGCCGAGGAACCGGAAGGTTCGGAAATGAGCCTGTGAACAACCATTCCAAGTGCCCCCCCCCCCCCCCCCCCAAAGGAATAGTTACCTTTGTGAACCGAGTACCCATCTTCGTTTAAACTATTTCAAAAGTTGGGTGACTCGTGGCTTCAGCTGACCACTCAATGTGACCAACAGCAGATGACGTCAGCAGAGTACAGTAAATCTTCCGTTAATCGTTGAAGTGAGGTGTTACTTCGAGGCCCGTTAGAGGAAAAGCCTTGAGCCGCACAGCACGCGGTCGCGCAACGCAAGCCTCTCCGCGTCTCGTTGAGCTTCGTCTGTCCTCTGTTGAGTCAAATCGCCATTTTCCATGTTAATGTAGCCATCACTTGAGTGGTAACGCAAGCAAACTGTGCCGTGGCGTTTCACACTATCGGGACCCACAGCGTCAGGCCGACCCCATCCAAGCGGTGGAAGTACAGACATGTTGTTTGTCGGCTCTAGAAGTACTTGGTCCCCTCCAATAGGTGTGATACTCGGGCGATACGAAGCGTCATGCCAGCAAGAAGTCTACAGCAGACAGTGAAGTGGTTAGTTGGATGCTAAGCCGTACGTTGTGAGGATATGATAAGGACGTACGCCTTCCTGCAGCGCAAGTTGCGCCAGCATCTGCACCAGTTCACGTTCGTCGTGAATACTCAAATCCAACGGCGGATACTGACGCTCTGGTTGTAGCGGGTCCAAGATGTTAAGCCAACCCAGTCGCCTAACACACGCGTCTTGATCCTCTAGCGATAGACCATCGTAAATCTGTCCAGGTATCAGTTAACGTTAGACCGATCTCTCTGTCACCATTTCCTCATAACTTGTTGACGCACCTGAATGAAGTTCTCAAGGTCTACAATGCGAGAAAATACAAGGCAAGCGGCTCGAGCACGAGCTCGTACAGCGTTCGGAAAAGCAGCCACAAGTTCCTGTGCTTGGGCACAGCTGAGCCAGCGGTCAGCCACCAAAATCTCCAGCAGCAGCAGCTTCTGCTGAAGCCCCTCTACAGTATTCGTGAGTCGATTCAACGTTTCGCCAGCGATACTGCGTCTCCTATGTTTCTTCTGTTTACCAGCTGCATTCGCCGTCACATATCGACGCAGAAGCTCCCAATGCAACAATGCTTGCGTCCTTTTCTTGCTGTCCGACCCAGTAGCCAGCGAATTGTCCTCTTGCTCTTGTTGAGCTTCACCCCGACAGTCTTCACAAAGAGCAGATATCTCACTTTCATCCGGAGGATGTGCTAAAACAGCTAAAAGTTGTTCAAATCGACGTTGACTGAGGCATTTCGTGCCTCGTGGAGGTCGTGTAGTACTTACATAGTAGAATGCGAGTTTTGGAGCGAGTAGTGCAGTGCGTTCTCGAGCAGTTCCTAGCAGATTGTTCAGGATGTAGGTACTGGAGAGCAGCACCGGCTCGCCATCCAGCGTAGCCCACCTGAAGTTCTCCCAATTTCCGCTTTGAGAAGTATCACTACGTCCTGAACGCCACCGACTGAACTGCCTTTCTTCCTGTGCGATTAACGCCAACCTGTGCAGAGCGACACGATGGTCATCACGCGTCAAGTCAAACGAGTACGCGTTCGTGAGAGAGCCTAGCAACACGCTGTAAAATTGCGTCCCAAGCCAACGACGCAACGCAAGTCGCTCAAGCCACTGGTTGTGGATATCCACAATACGAGTCACCAGACTAGCCGCCTCACGATGGTCAATAATGCGAGGCAGCAATCTCGCCAATGCTTCCAACCGTCTTCCAGGCCGTACAGCAGATGAAGCTACTCCTTGACGGGTAAGCAGTTGTTCCCCTTGAGATGCAGACAAATACATGCCAGACTCTGCCAGGACGGAGTGCAAGAACTCGGTCTGCTCCGTAATATTCCAACTTATGCTTGGCACGTTCATAAGGAGTCTTGATAGCATGGCATCAGGCATAAGCACTGCATCTGCTGGGCGGTGCGCTTCACCTGCAAAACTACCGCTCGAGTTGCCGATCTGTTGCTGTTGAAGGCTATTCACCGTATCCCCAACGTCTCCGCCGCCGCCGCTGTGCGCTAAGTCTGCCGTGAGTTGCCCTGCGTTTGGAATCTGCCACAATGCTCCAGCACCGACTTCGCACGGCTCAAGCCTCATCAATTTGGCCTCCTCCTTCTCTTTGACTGTCTGGGGATCATCATGGACAGCGAGAACCTCGGAGGTCATAAATTCAAGGAACTCGTACGCGTCGATTTCTCCTGACCCGTCCAGGTCGTACTTTGCTATCATGCGTGCGATGGCATCATTGAACTCCGCTTCTTCACTTACACCAAGCAGTTGGAACACGCGCCGAAGCTCGTCCGCATCCAGCGACCCGGAACTATCAGCATCTACCAGTGCAAACCCGACACGCGCGAACAGATCGGCAAATTCGCGTCTGTGAAGTGCTCCACTTTTGTCGTAGTCGTACTTTTGTAGCAGGTCTGCGAGCTGCTCGTCGGAGACACCCAGACCGCAACTGTGTAGTGCACTAACAAGCTCGCTAAGCTCCACGGAGCCAGAACCATCTCCATCCAGACGTCGAAACAGCATCGCCACTGGATTGAGCGATTGGCCTGAATTGCTGCTGCTGCTGCTGTTATTCACAGCATAATCCTCTGGTTCTGGTGAGATAGAAGGTTGAATTCGACGCTTAACCAACTCTAGCTTGATCACCTTTTGGGTTGAAGAGAGATACTCAAGTCTGGTGAAGCGGTAGCGTCCAGGGTGAGATGTTGCAAGTCGTAGCAGCTCGTGTGCTACCATGTGCTCGTACGCGTCGCTGAGGTCCAGCACATAGCCACCCGCTGGATCAACCGGATTGAAAACGTGTAGCTGCTCGTCACCCGTGACAGCGGACATCGTAGGTGCTGATACATTCAAGCTGCAGTCCAAAAGCGATAGTTGACAGACGGTTATCGCAGATCCTGTGCTTGGTCGTGGCGCACAGCTCGCGTGCATTAGCGCCTGACCACCTTGAGCTCCGAGAGGATTTCCATCGAGTACGAGCATCGATAACGACGAGTTCACTGCCAATCCGCTGGCCAGACCAACGGCTCCACGTGGTAAAATACCGTTGTAACTCAAGGTAAGTCGTCGCACGCGAGCACCGGCACGTAAAGCATGCGCAAGTGAGAGAGCTCCCTTATTTCCTAAGGAATTGTAGCTCAAATCCAGTTCTCGTAGCTGATAGTTCATCGGCAGTGCCGCTGCAATAAAGGCACCCCCAACTGCACGCAGCTGGTTCCAGGACAAGTCCAATTGCTGCAGCGTCAGGTTAGCTGTGAGCATGGCACCTACCGCCTGGCCACCAGTTAAAAGCTTCGTGGGTTTCTCTTCATCGTCTTCTTCCTCGTCTTCATCAACCGGGTGCATCCCGCTAGCAAGAGTTTGGTGCACTCCATGAGCAAGAAGTTGCAGACCAACTTGATTTCCACGGAGTAAAAGTCGCTCGATAGACTTGTTGCGCTCCAAAGATTTTGCGAGCCGCGCACATTCGTGGTCATTCAACGAGACTTCGTTGAGTGCTAAAACGCGCAAAGTACAGAGTGTAGAGCGTATATATCCACGCAGAACGTTCGCTGCATTGATGCCCATCGGATTCGACGACACATTCAGCGACGTTAAGTGAGGTTTGTTCTCCAGAGCACGAAGCAAGCAGCTGATGCCTGCATCTGTCAAGCGGTTGTCGCACACGTTGATGCACTCGACAAGAGGCAATTCCGGCAAGCACGCAGCGAAGCGCACGATGAAGTTGTCGCCAAGACCCTGGTGGCTAAAGTCGAAGGCGCGTTGATTGTGCTCCTTGCGCAGTAACAGCGTTGGTGCAGCTTGACCCCCTGCGAGGCACGCACCAAGGAACAGCGCGCGCGGCGAGCGCGGCACGGACGATGCCAGATTCATTTCGCCATTGCCGACAGAAATCTGCGCCTGCTCTAGCGTTGGTAAAGACCGCCGCATTCCTGTCGAGCGTCTTGGACCAGAGACGCTCGAATTGCTGCGTAATGTACCCAGATGGTGGTCATGTGTGTCGCGACTAACAAAGAGGTGTGGCTTGCTGTGCAGCTCCCTGTACGTCCGATAGTATGAAGCTCGTGCCTCCGGACCGAAGTATTTCAGCTTTGTGGTCGATCCTCCTACATCCCGCTCGATATCAATGTCAGCTTCGCCTTCTCTGGCGTCTGCCGCGTCCTGCGCTGCAATCTCCGAGAGCATTCGTGAGTCGTCTAAAGGCGTGAACACGAACGTAAATGAAGACTGCTCACTATGAGTAGATGTAGTCAAGGCTACAATCCGACGAGGTCGCGGTTCCTTGCGGTGGCGCATGTGCTCCGCCAGCATCTTCTCCACTTCGTTGTAAGACTCCTCGAAAGTAATCGGACGCGAACCATTGTCCGCCTTCGAATGCTTCTCCGTAATTGTAGGCGACGAGTGTGAGACTGCAAGTGTCGTCGTACTTCTCAATGAGGTCGGCTGCGGACTCAGGGCTGGATGTTTAGTCAATGCAGCGAAAGTGGGAGGAGGAACCGCTGCGGGTCTGCTAGTGTCCTTGCAACTGCGGAATGACGCACCGACCGAGTTGTCGAGCACTCCTTTCTCCCAACTCATGCGACCAAGAAATCGTGTTGGAGACAACGTGGGTGACGCTGCAGAGCTGCCATGCTATAGTACACTCGAGTGGTTGGTTAGAGCGGGTACCGACTGTTTCCTAGAGAAACATAATGGCAAAATGGCGACTTACGTGGTGCGGAACCTGCGGCAATTGACGCTTGGACGACATTTTGCGCGGTTGTGCTTCAACTTCATCGGATGTAGACGAACAGCTAGCTCCACCCAAAAATAGGGCAACATGGCAACATGTAGCCATGATCGGATACAAAGTCCAGGTTAGAGTGGCGTGGTGTACGTAACCGCCCCACCAGCCAGCCATTCACCACGCACTTCTGCCTCTTTTTCTCCCTCTTCCCTCTTCGACGTCATATCCCATCGCGGCCGAGCCCCCAGCAGCTCCGCACTACAGGAAGACCCCACACAGGTCTCTAACTCCCACACTAACACAGCAACAGACATGGTGCGCGGCAAGAAGATCGGACTGGGCGAGTTCCTGGGCGACCAGGCGGCGGCCTACATCCCGGAGGCGGCGCTGCCCTCCGGTCCACGTGCGCGCGCCGACGACGACGACGGAAACTACCGCGGCGGCCGCGGCGGCGACCGCTTCGGCGGAGACCGCTACGGAGACCGCGAGCAGTCGCGCAGCGATCAGTCGGACCAGTGGCGAGGCGACCGCAGCAGCGGCGGCGGCGGCGACCGCTTCGGAGACCGTGGAGGTGACCGCTTTGGTCGCAACGAGGAGGGCGGCGGCAACTGGCGCGGAGGCGGCGGCGGTGACCGCTTCGGCGGCCCCTCACGCTACGACCGCCCGTCGCGCGACGACTTCCAGGCCGAGGAGCGTCCGGCGCACATGCGACTGAACCTGGCGCGTCGCGGCGAGGGCTCGAGCGACGCGCGCAACAGCAGCGGCGACAAATGGTCGAGCGCCTTCGGTGGAGGCGGCAGCGGCCGCTCTGGCGGCGACCGCTTCGGACGTGAGGACCGCTTCGGCAGCGACCGGAATGAAGGCGGCGGCCGCGCGGCAGGCCGCTTCGCTCGCGGCGGAGGCGACGATGGCGACGATGGCGTGTCGTCGTCCTTCTCCAACATGCGCGTGAGTGGCGGCCGACAAGAACAGGCACCGGAGCCGCAGATGTCGGACAAGAAGGTGCGCGCCCAGCAGAAGCGCGAGGAGCGCAAGAAGAAGGCCGAAGAGGAGCGTCTGGCTGCGGAGGAGGCCAAGCGCGTGGCGGCCGAGGAGAAGAAGCAGGAGGAGGAGGCTGCGGCCAAGAAGGCCGTGGTCGACCGCGAGACCATGAAGCAGGTGCTGGCTTGCGGCAAGAAGGGTGAGGAGCTGGCGGCTGTCGCCAAGGACATCTTCGCTAAGAACGGACGTCCCGGCAGCGCGGTGCTCTTCGAGGCGGTGACGGCGGCTGCCGAGGATGTGGCCAAGTCCAGCGCCAACTGGATCGCCATGCCCGCGTACGGAGAGCTGCTGAAGTTCGGCATGGAGGACGCGGACAAGAAGGACCAGATGGAGGCGCTGTACGCCCTGCAGCTCTTCCTGAACAAGTACGAGTTCCCCAAGGGTGTGATCGAGAAGTGCTTCATGGCCCTGTACAGTCTGGACATCATTGACGAAACGGGTTTCTTCGAGTACAAGTACGACGTGGACGGAGACGTTTCTGGTCGCATGAAGGCTATTATCCAGACGTCGACGTGGCTCACGTGGCTTGAGACGCCTGAAGAGGAGAGCGATGAGGAGGACGAGGAATAGATTTCATGTGCGTATTTGAGAAGGGTACATACTTACAGGTGCGCAGGTGCGGGGCGGCAATGGAGCTCTGGCTGCTGCTTAGCATAGTTAGTTGTTACGGCCGAGACGGTCGCCCACCTGCTGCGTTCATGTATAAGATACAACTTCGAATGAAAATGTGCATCGATCATACACTCGCTTTGCCCTGCTTCTACGAGCTAAGAATCACGCGCTGTCACCGACGTCACCATGTCCTGAATCGTGGACATAGGTGGCCGGTATATATCGGGAAACAACTTCCGTTGCAGCGAGTTGAACGAGTACTTAAAGCGCCCGACGTTCTTCTTGGCGATGTGGATGCGGACACCAAACTCTCGCATCGTATTGGCCACGTCCTTCACTTCTTCAAGCGGCCCGTACTCGGTAGCACTTCCTGATTCAATCTCTTGAAGCACGTGGCGTTTCCGCTGGACTAGAAGTCTAGCCTGCTCGAGCGTCGTGCTCATGGCCGTTCGATCTTTGCCGGACTTGCAATAGGTGACCCGGCCGCCATTCAGACTGCGCACTGCATCGGCAGCGTGCAGCAAAATGCACGTGTTCTTGGAAGCAGAGTTTTCGCTCTCCACACTCACGCGCAAGTTACGCAAGATCTCGTCGGGGTGAGAGCCTACACTCACCTCGGACATCCCGATCCCACAAATTTCAGTGAAGCGATTGTAGTAATCGGAGATGGTGCGGAAGCTGGTACTGTTAATCTTACGCTGGATCGATACGCCTGAATGCCCCACCATGTTCGCCAAACTCTGCATTTCGTTAATGCCTTGTGTAAATAACACCGCCGTGACGCTAATCAATCCACCACCCCTCAAACTCTCCGGGAGTATCGCAAACTGCGTCGGAGGCACCTGGACTTTAATAATGTAACCCACTCCCTCTTGCTTCTCAACCACCACTTCCATGTCAGTCCCCTCACAGAGCTTGAAAGAGAACGTCTCTAAACATTTGATGGCCACCCAAGCGTCGGAAATCATATACAATTCCTTTCCATGCGACGAAATGAGGCTTTCCCATCCGATCAAGAACCCAACCTTCGCCATTTGATCCAGCACCTTTTCATTCCGCTCCTGGAGGCACAAATCTAGCTCCGCCACGAAGCAGGTGACAAGGCTACTCACAGATTGAGAGACAGCTACACTCTTTCTCAGATAGTACTCCGTGCGCAGCATTTCCAGTCGACACAACATTCGTACGGCATAGTGAACGGACGTTGTCGGGTCCACGCCCTCTTCAGGCTCGGTACGAAGCGAAGGATATTTTGCATAAACAGCGGCCTTCTCGTCGCTGTTCTTTTGATCAAGCTGCCGAGAACTCTTCTTTTTGACAAACCGATTATTTGACAGTGCCTTCGCTCGAGCTGCCGCAGCTTTGCGAGCCATCATCGAGTATTTCGAGGTTTTCTTCTTTGGTACAGGCTCCACGGGAGTAGTAGCGGCTACAGTAGGGTTGATTGGATCACTTGAGGCAGGTGCATCTGAAGAAACACCACTGTCGGTGCTACGAACATCATCTTCGATTTCCACCTCGCTTTCATCTTCCAACGGAGGATAGAAAAAGTCGGACGAGTCTTCTGGAATAAAGCAATTGCCTTCACTAAACGGGCTTTCCATTAATTGCGGAGTACTTTTCTCCAAAACAGATTGGAAGTTATGCATTTCGAGCTCCATTTCTCGCAGACCGCAATCACTTAGCCCCATTGCATGTGCAGTCGGAGCACCACAAGTTACCGTCGCGTGAGTCTCTGGAACCATCATACGCTCTTGTATGGATAACGCTTCAAGTGAAACAGAGCCTCCAAAATGCGCATCACCGTCTCCCAAACCAAGCAAGTCTTCAGTTGATGCTTGTGCATCCGTTGGTGGGTGCGGTACAGCTTGCGATCCGAAGTGACGGAATATGCGGAAGTACGATACGTGCAAGTTCGTCGGAATGCCTTGAATGTCGGCACGCTTCTTGTGCAAACTTGACTTGAAAGTCTTCTTCTCCTTAACCAAATGCTCGGTTAGTCGAATCATATCGGTGACTTCGGTCACCTGTTTACGAATGTTTAGTACATGTGGATACAAGAAGTTCAGAGGGATCTCGCTCTCAACGACACCATCAGCCGGAGGTGGCGAGCAGTCAGCAGCCCGTCTGTACCTTCTCGGAAGAGCTGAAGACGGTTCTGGTGCATGGGCCGGTAGGTCATCGCTGGTAGGCTCGAGTGGATTTGCAAGCAGAATATTAATTCGTAGTTGAATTTGTCCAAATATCTCATCGTTTGAAGGTGAGCGGACATCAAACCAGTCCACTAGCGTAAGAGATGACACGATTTGGCGTGGTTTCGCTTCATGATTGCCACTTGTGTTGCCTTCGGTACCGTCGTCGTCGTCAAATACAGTTTTTTCTTCGACTGTCATTGCGTCGCGTAAACTTTGCAACGGAACCATCACTTCACCAATTAAATCGTTCTCGATACCACTCATGTAGCCGTAATGCTCGTTGAAGACTTGGAAACGCAGCCACCCTGCCAGTGGTTGATCAGGCACGCTTGATCTATAAAATACAAACTGCTTCAGCGCATTTACCGGAGATACAACGACGCGGCTCTTCAACACTCTCGACGAGTGATACTTAGTGTTAGGCTTGCCATGTGGACATTTGGTGCCTGCAAACTTGTTTGTTGACCAAACGGGATTCGGCGAGTCATACTCTGTGTTGGTTTTTCCTACGGTGTACTCGTGGTTTCCAAGCACACCGTCTTCAAACTTTACAACGACGAAAGGATGAACACTGTTGGTAGTTTCTGCGTCAGTTGTGTCAGCGTCATTGCTGCTAAATGAGGATGATCCACTACTCCCACCCCATTTACCAGCCTTTATCCGATTAACAAAGCCCCCTCGGCCGCCCACCATATTACCCATTGAGAAGCCTGAAGTACGCGATGATCGTATATCCAGTTCTGTCGTCATTTCAGTTTCAGCACCCGCTGCTGCTGCTGCAGCATTGGCCCGTGATCTTGTCTTTAATTCACGTCCACAAACCACTTGAACCCGGAATACGTCATGCCCAAAGTCCAGCGCCTCCGCGTCGTTATCAAAGTAGCGATTCTTCTTGCGATTGTGATTGTAGCGTAGTTTCCACTCGTCGTACATCTGCAGCAGCTCACACTGACACACCCGCAGCAATTGCAACGGGATCTTCACACTAAAGTCCACTTCTGCCGCCTCTTCAACTGCCAATTTCGCATTGGCAACTTGCATCTCCACATGTTCTTCCTTCATCAACGGGTAGAACAAGAAACTCCTGAACAAATTGTGCTGTGCTTTGAACAGCGGATGTTGCTGCGGTTGAATGTTTGCAAACTGCAGCTCCACTGTCGCTCCATCCAACACCGTGGAATGCACTGGCAGTGTCATCTTCTGTTTGAAGTTGCCGCTCTTAGCCACCGTGTACATCTCCTGGAACGACGTCAGCGCGTAGCCGAACACTTGGCTGTTCCTGTTGGACGACGTCCCTTCGTCCGGGATCATCACCATAATCTGCACATGTCGATCGTACTCTGCCGGGTTCTTGCATCTGATACTAAAGCCCACAGAGAAGTTGGGATTGCGGCTCTTGTGACGTTCACTCCAGTAACTTTCACTGTCCAGGAGGCCGTCAGCCAGGAGCGCTGCCTTGTCCGCGAATCCTGCCCCCAACTCTCCGAAATTGTCCATCTCCAGCGTCGTCAGGCCGCTGCTACTGCTCGGAGCAGGTGGAGGGATAACAACAGCAGTCTGCTGTGCTAGAATGTCTGCTCCAAAGCCGAAGATGGGCGTCTCCCGAGTGACGCGCACCTCCACGTTGACCTCCGTCGGGGGCTTGGCTCGCGGCGACTTGGTGCTGCTGTTCATGGCCGTGGCGCTGCTCAGCATGTTGAAGGCGCCGCGCACCAGCGTCTGCGCCGAGCGCGCGGGGGACGCGAGCGAGTTGCCGTCCACGCCTCGACAGGACACGAAGAAGTGCAGCACTTGGCGCTCTGTCTCGGCGTCGCTTGGGGGGATCTCCACGGGGGAGGATGGCACTGCGGAGGGGGACACACCCGGGGAGTCGACGCTGTCGCCGGAGGACGCGGACGTCGGTGCGGCGGGCACGAAGAGTGCGGCTGGCTCATCGTCGAACAGCATGAGGTTGGGACTCAGCGGCGCCGCCATGACGCGCGGCGAGTGCGGAACGGAGTGATGGTCGTATTAGCACTTCTTCACTTTCGGAAACGAACGCGGTGTGGTGCACATGAATCAGAATCTCCTCTTCGGTAAATAGCATGGCTATTTTTTTTTAAATAGCCATGCCTATTTGCCAATTTTGCTCATGAACCTGATAGCTGTGAGAACGTGGCTCGACTGAATTCAATCCGGAAGAGCAAGTCCCTGTGTAATTAGCATGCACGTGTCAAGACTTTCAACGTCAACATAAACCCAGAAATACATACTTACATGTACTTCTTCCGACAGTGCTGTACCTCAAATTGAGGTCCTCAATACATCATTCACACCTTGACAACACGTTAGAAATTAGTATAAATTTGAACTTCTCACATTACTGTGTTTCACAGCCTTGTACTCTGCTAGGTATATTATTCGAAAATGCTTGGTAGTGTTCTCGCTTCCGACCTTAAACACCCGTTGTTCCGCCATCTCCGGCGTTGAAGGTGCACCAAGTAAGACAGGCCATCCTCCTACTTTGTGGTACTGAAGTCTACTTATTCTGGGATGCAGAGTTTGCTGGTCGTTTCCGCGAAGCACTAAGGCAGTGACGCCTTCCTCGCTATCGAAGGACTCGGTTCAAACGGTGACGATTTCTTTGGCGTCAATGTCGGCCAGATACGCAAGAAGCTCCAAAAACAGACTCTAATAGTGTCATGCAGATAATCGATGATAGACCATTACTAATTTCTACGAAGTAAAAGAGTTAGCTTGGCAGCCCCCAGTCTATTATATGCTGCTTCTTCATTTTTCGACCATCCAAAACTGAGTTTCACTCATGCTTTTCGTTCTCCCTCGAGCTTATAGACGATCCCGCGGACTCTGTTGTTTTAGTCAGCTGCACAGGAGGTCTATATTAGCGTAGAAAGTAGTGCTATTATGCTATTATAGTTGGAAGGTACCGGTATGTACGGCGAAGAAACTTCTAGTGACTGAAGGTCGAACTGTTTCACATATTACTACGGAACACCATTTAAAGTCAGCAGGTTTTTTTTATGTGGAAAACACAATTCCCTTGCTGCGCCATGGAATACACCAACCGCTTTTCACTAGGACTTCGCAGATCATTTAAGCTACTTGACGTATTAATACTTTTACTTTGTAGGTTCACATCGAGTTTTAAAAACGATGAAAATTTTGCATAAGCTGACAAAGTGTTAGTAAGGGGTGTCCGTAAAGCCCTATTAATATGCTTACGTACTGATATTGCACCCGCTTCGAGTGCACCGCAAACACTGTCCTAGACGATCACTATTTTGGCCATCATCTGTGTTGACAGCATATGACCTGCCTCTTCGATGTGTGCGAGGGCTGACCACAACTCACGCAAGCACTGTTTACCAAAACTGATTGAGTCGAGTCAATACAACTCTGATAAATCCACAACCAAGTGTTGTCATCGAAGACATAGGTAAGAAGACAAACCATTAGAATGCTCAGTAGTGTAGATAAACTAAACAAAACGTTCGAAATCTGCACCGCTACGTACTTTTGGCCAGGACCAGAGTGATGGTCACTGCTGGATCTCCACAACCAAGAATTGCCTGAAAGAAAAAATGGTATGTCTGGATAGCTTTCGGTTTGAAAAGCTTAAATACACTGTTTTAGGCTTATTTGTGCAAAATTGGCGTAATTAGTCACGAAATACTGGTCGCTACGTATTTTTGGCCAGCACTGTTGTAATACATGTATTATACATGTACATCTACAGTCGTCATCTTACGGGATAGTGTGGGCCTCAGCACGGTTTGTCACAAAGGATTACGGTGAGAATGAGGGAAAATGCTGCCTGTAAACCTGTGTACGAGCCAGAAATAACGAGTTGCTCTCCACACGACAAAATACCTCTGTAGTTCACAATGATCTGGCGACTCACCAGACGTGAGGTTGTCGTACTTGGGAAAAAAGTGTACCTGGTGGTTGCCCTGCCACGATGCAGTTCAAATTGTGCGAGTTGAAGACGATCGAGGGGATCGGCTGTTTGCTCGATTTGCTTGCGTTGCTGTCGTGGACATTGAACAGCCTGAAACTTTCGTTGGTGCAATCATGCAACAAAAACTCTCCCATAAACGATTTGTAACGATTAGATATTTGTAAGCAGTGCTTGCGTGAATACACACCATAAAGTAATACATGTAGAACAGATGCAGGTACGCATTTTGTGCGAAGACCCCGGCACATTCGAATTTGCTGTTCCCGTGCCACAACCAGATATGGTATACTCAGGATCCGAGGAGCTGTCTGTAGTGCTGCCGTGCTTGAACGAAATTTACGAAAGTCTCAGCGTTCCTACTCACGAATCCAACACGAGAGACGCATTTGCAGTAACCAATTATGACGAGAACCCACCGGCGAAGGCCATCCTAAAGACAAAGAAGAATCGCAGACAAACGGCAGGTCCGTTGCCATACTCCACCGATCTCCAGCGTCGCAAGAAAGCCGAGCTCCGCGCTCTAAGGTTGGAAGCTCAGCAACTGACCGCCAAGTTGGCGCACCTTGCTCAAGCTCTCGATGATACCAAGCCGATGGAAGCGGCTGCGGACGTTATGGTAGATCGGGATGAATGGCGTCGATGGCACAGTCAGGCAATGATTGAGTGTGAGCAGTGAGTACGTGCAGAGCGCATGAATCGAGAACTGAAGGCGATATTACTGCAACAGTTCAAGGTGTTCCAGTCCATTCGAAAAGAACTTCGGCAAAGCGACGTACTCGAGGTAGTGTTTATGTTTGTTTGGATTCGCTGCCACTTGACTCACATTGTTCTGATACTTTTAGGGAATGGAATTTGCTGAGCAACTGCAACCAATGGCCGATCGACCGTTCTGTCAGCTTGACTTTAGCGATCCCATTATTTCTCACTTGTCGAGCAATTTGGGTCGGCTGTGTCTACAAGTGGATGCGGTGCTGCCAGCCATGAATGACAATCTCACGGTTGCTTTTCGAACTGAGAACAAGCACCTTGCAGTCTGTGGAAACTGTATTGAACTGACCTCGACCACGCCACTGACTTGCTCAGTTCATGAAGATGGCAACATTCTATGGCGCTTTATTTCCAATAAGGACGATGAGAAAACTTTTTCATTTGTACGTCAGAATTACTTATGAATGTTAAAATATTGTGGACTGACTTCAGCTCATAAACAAATGTTTTTGTAGGCACAAGAGCCACTTCAACAATATTGTGATGAGATCTACGATACAAGCTGCATCGCATCGCTTATCATGCAAGAAGCTAACGGGCCGGCCTTGTATGTTGACGCAGTGAGCACCTTCCGCAAATATGAGAAAGAAGAGCGGGGTATCATTGTCGGATCAATGACGTGGCTACTCCCAACGGAAGGCCTAGAGTTTGAAGGCAAATACTGGTCGATTATATCTTCATCGACGACAGATCCTACACACTCAACTGTGGTTCGGATCTGCTACCGATTACAAGTTACAAATGCAAGCACGCAGCCGATCGATCGGACTCAGAGGATTATGAACTGCATTGGCAAGCAGGTTCGGTATTATCTACAGCTCCAGCAGGACGCTTTCCTTGACCAAGCAGACGCGGTGCAAGGTTCATGACGAGACTAGAAAATTACTGCTGAGTACTGTGTACTCTGCCTATCCGATACTTACTACAAAGTAACTAAATGAAAGTCTGTTTGTAAACGTGTTTGGTTACCTCGTCTTAATTGTTTGCCCTCCAATAACTTATCCATGCTATTCCTTTTGCTCAAAGGTATGGTGGTTAGTCTACTCTCCAATATGAGCTTGTAAACCGGGTAACATTAACTAGGACACAGCCACCCATGTAGACAGTTAAACCTTGAGATGGCAAACTAAGAATTCGAAGTCTGAATTGCTTGAAGACTTGGACCCTATCTACGATTACGACATCATTGTTGGTTCCTTTTAAGTAAAAAAACAACTCGAACATAAGCGACTCTGGGGCTATGGTCGCGCAAAACCATTGCCTAAGGCGGCGGTTATCCTCAAGATAAAGGCACGCAGACAAAAAGGAACTGTGTTTGCCTTATTTCTCGGATCTGCAGCCTAATAAGAATGCGTGAACTCAAATTGAAATTCGAGTATTTGATCGCCCAGTGTCAGTGACAGCAAACATGCAAAATCCCTCGTGAACTTGCCAAAATCCACGACGGTCGGCGTACTTGTATATGACACTGCTTAGCAATACGTGACTGCGAAAAGTGTTTGTGTTCGAAACGACCGAACGTGGTGCAATTTTGTAGCAACTGAAGATGTTTCGGGCAATTCGTTGGCTAAAAGAAGTGCTTCAAGCAAGTTTTTTTAAGACACTTGAAGTATATATCTTGATGATCACTGTGAAAATAAAACGCTGATGGGTTGTATTTTCCATGGCATTCGTAGCATAGCCACAGCGGACAGATGGTCGGCCATTATTCGAACAGATTTTAGCAGGATAATTCTTACAAAATTGTCAGCCAAGCTCAAGTATCACGGAACAAGTGTCGTTCATGCATCAGGCGTATCTTACGTAGAGACCAACATTTCCGAACGTTATGTACCATCACCTTAAATTGAATGAGCTACTGCTCAAAACATGGGTGTTCGTAATAACCTAGCGCGCAGTGTTATCGACACTTAATGTCAACCTTGTTGTCACAATTAAACTACTACTTTTCGACAACTTTAACCACCCCTTCGACGATTACGGCCCACAACGCAGGGGGATTCTGCGGTGCTTCGCCGAGAAGCCAACACAGATATCGAGAAGCTGCTTGACTTCGTAAATGGAAACTAATCATGAAATCCAAATACCTGTCGGCAACATTTTAAATCATCGACTACAGACCCAGTACATTCCTCATTCGTTCGAACGGACTTCCAACAGAGTAATGGAATGAAAATCTAACCACCTGCTAACGTTGATGTAGGAAGTTGTGATGAATTTCATGGCAAAGAAAATCGCGCTTCTATCTGCAGGTTTTGCAGAATAATTTAACAGATGAAGGTTGCTCGAATAAAGAAACCCACTGCCATGGCCATGGGTTTTAGTATCTAATACGTCATCAAAACCACGTTTCACGTTGACAGGTTTAGTGAACAGCAAACACATTTATTTTTGCACTAAGCTTATGACTGGGACCAAACTCATTGACAATGACAAACTTTACAGCATCCACTATATAACCAATAGCGTGAGACTCACTTGGTAATCACGCGCTTACTCGGAGCGAAGGTTGCGGTACATTTTCGGAGTCGATGTGGCTCCAGCAGCACCCGTGCCGGTAGTGCTAGTTCCAGCGGTCGTGGTGCCGGTCGTAGAGCTGGCGGTCTGCCCAGTACCAGTGGTGCCAGTCGTTGTCGCTGTGTTACCTGAAGTCCCGGTCGTACCAGTGGCACCGGCTCCTGTGCCGCCAGAAACTCCGGTTCCGGTTCCGGTGCTCGTGGCACTGGTGCCCGGCGCATGAACCGTTCCTGGTCCGTATGCTCCAGTGCTACCAGCTCCAGGAATCATCTTGCTGAGACCGGAGAGACCACCACTAGTCCCTGCACCACCCATGCCAGGAACCATATTGCTGAAACTTGAAAGGCCACCGCCAGTGCTGCCGCCGGCACCAGGAATCATTTTGCTGAGACCCGACAGACCGCCGCCCATTCCGCCCATTCCGCCGCTAGTTCCAGTGCCACCCATGCCCGGCATCATGTTCGTGAGACTTGAAAGACCGCCACTCATGCCACTCATGCCAGGTAGACCGCCGCTTGTTCCGGTGCCGCCATCCATTCCAGGCATCATCTTGGTGAGATCAGACAGACCACCGCCACTCATACCGGGAATTCCGCCACTCATTCCGGGGAGGCCACCGCCACCACCGTACGTCTCAGCAGCTTCCTTTTTTGCGTGTGCGCCGCCGGAGACGGCAATCACGGCGAGGAGCAGGGCGAGAATCTTGTTGCTGATGAACATTGTGGAGGACTGCAGGTGAAGTCGTTGAGAGGAAACCTTGGTACGATCTTGTTGTGCACAGCAAACAGTGCGTTTGGTGTACTGTGAGCTGTAGAGGGCAGAATGGAAAATGAGCTGACACGACTGGCTGGGTTTCGCGAGGTGGGGGTGTACCACGCGAATGAAAGCGAAGCGGAAGAGATGGTGGTTCTGGTGGAAGTGTATGGTATTCTGGAAACGTGTGCTGGGGATCTGTACCAACTTACCTCCAACTTGACGGGGGTCGCGTAGACGAGATGTGCGTCGTGTTTTAGATTTCCATGTGCAAAAGGGTTTGTGGCTTGAGCGGACGCGTTACATGTACAGGTAGTGGTTCGTACTTCGAAGTATCAGCGATTGCGGGCATAACACACCCAGTCTACGGCCAGGATCGACAAACGCGAGGCATCTGGTAGGTTTGCCATTTCTTATCCGGTAGTCGCCAATGGCGGCGACTCGCCATGACTGCAATGCGAATGGGCAGACAGTGACTGCTACCGTAGAAGTGCTACGTGATGGCAGGCACCATATGCACTTGAAGCGTCATGTTTGCTGTTCGAAAGTAGGATCGCCAACGACTGCAACAGCCGACGGCCATCCGTTGACGGTAGCTACGCCAATATCACTCGAAGAGGTTGGCAGCACACTATTGTACTGGCACGATGAAATGATACACCAACTTTTGCAGAGCGGTAGCTCGTGATCTACTCATCCGATACCGGCAAGTGTTCAGGATCGAAAAATAATTCTTCATACTTCAGAAGTAGTTGCATGCTCTTATCTTTGACAAACACTTTCCGTCAGCAAAAAAACGTTTATTTTCTTACAACACCGCAAATGAACATTACACAAAGACAGGAACGTGGCAACGCCACCTTGCAACATCCGAATGACAGGCCAGTTCGTCCGAGGCAACTCCACCTATTCAGTCCACCGAGCGAAGCTTGCGGTACGTCTTCTGAGAAGTGGCACCGGTTCCAGTCTTCGCCCCAGCATTCGCATTCGCAGAGGCGCTCGCCGACGCACCACCAGTACCGGTCGCAGTGCTGACCCCATCGCCGCTCGTCACGGTCACAGTCTTGCTCGAATAGCCGTCGCCGCCGGTACCAACGCCGACGTCGACATCATGAACACCAACGGCAGGGACACCGTTCACGCCAACGACGCTTGGTGCGCCAACGCCCACGCTAGCGACACCCGGAACACCGACGCCGACACCAACGCCATTTACACCGACTCCTACGCCTACGACGCCGGGAACGCCAACGCCGACGCTGGCAACGCCCGGTACGCCAACACTGACGCCTGGGCCGACAACGCCAGGAGCACCCACTCCGACGCTAGCAACGCCCGGGACCCCCACACCCACACCGGGGACGCCGAGCAGACCAAACGTCTCGGCGACTTCCTTCTCACCGTACGCGGTGCTGGATAGAGCCGCGACGGCAAGGCACATGGCGAAGGTCTTGTTGGTGCTGAACATGGTTGGAGTTGCGTGTGGTTGCGGTAGAGGGGGGACTTGTTCCGATAAAGGAGGAGAGAGCTTGCTCTTGGGGACTTGGCTCGAGTGAATGGAGCTCGAGGAGGTAAATGTGAGAATGAGCAGTCAGTGGCGCATCGCGCTGGGCTTCGTGCTCGACTTGGCGTTGCTCGTACAAGGATTACCTCAATAGAGGTTGATGTACGTCCTGATGAAACATACACCAGGGGCTAGTTCTGGAAAGGCGTGGCTACTGGATAGCATTGTGTAAATTTTCATACGACGATAGGAGCGAAACTTGGCAAGGCCACACGCAACATGAGCCGTACTGATGTATAATAGCAGCCAAGTGGTCCAGGTAAGGCGCCGTTATGGTCAACATCCGTAAGTTTATGGTTGTCGTGATTGATCGCACTGCTGTGTGCTCTATATAGCAAACCAGAGGTCACAAGACTAACCGAAGCTTTTATGATCCCTCGTCGAGCGATCTATAGCGCTGCCAGATGACTAGAAGACTCTACATCTTCCTATCTGTGATTTGTGGCTTCAATTGGAAACAAACAGATAAACAGATATCTTCGTCGTAATGACGGGCACTACATGTGGATGAAGCCGTCGCTTGCGCTGTTCGTCAAGCCCTGAGGTCTCTCATCTGTTGCTACATCCGTGGTACTGTACGTGTACATCGCTATGTGTGAAATGACAGCCGATATTCACACGAGGCTTCGTACACTGCGGACGTCCACACAGGAGGCAACAATCGATTGAATCGACACACCCCATTGTTTCTTATCCGACTGGGTTGGATTTGGTATGCTCCAAGTTGAAGTGGCACACTAAGCAGTTGATTGATCGATTGATATCGATCACAAGATTTCAATACCTTCCCAGTGGGAAGTTCCCACATGTCTGTTTGAAATGTCAAGCGCGATATGTAAAGAGCGGATGGCCTCGATTTCAAGGACCAACGCTCGCTCTCCGGTTGGTTGATACCATGCTCCGTGTCGTCACAGGTGCAACAGCTGCCACAATCTTTAGGTAGCGAAGGACACTGAGTCAGAACAAGTCCTCGTTGCGTGTTAGCCTTCACAGCACGCGCGGTCACTCCGACGGCTGGCTACCCAAGCGTCTTTCATCCACGGCCAGACCGTTCAACTACATGTAGCGCCGCCGTTCTAATCACTCCAGCAATGTTTCGTCAGCTTCCGACATCCTCCGTTGCTCATTTGTAAATCTACTCCCAAGAGAGATTTCTACTAGAAATTTTCTAGCAAGCCATACTCACCAACATTTCCACTCAGCATCACTCACTGCTCTCATCGTCATCAATGATTAGCAGCAGCAAGATCGTCGCACTACTCATGACTGTCGCGAATTTTTCGAACGGAGTCCACGCCGAAGCAAAAGCGGCCCAGATGTTCGGTATATTCGGTGGCGGATTCCCCGGCATGGGAGGTGGGTTCCCTGGCATGGGCGGTGGTCTCTCTAGCCTTACCAAGATGATTCCTGGCATGGGCGGCGGCGGCATGGGTGGTCTCCCGGGCATGGGCGGTGGCATGTCTGGAATGGGCGGCGGCCTCTCCGGTCTCACCAAGATGATCCCGGGCATGGGTGGCGGTACCTCTGGCACGAGTGGTGGTGGTCTCTCTAGTATGACCAGCATGATCCCTGGTATGAGTGGAATGGGCGGTGGGTTGAGCGGCGGTTCAAGCAAGACGACAGCAGGCGCTGGAGCCGGTCTGAGCGGACCGGGCACGGTTCATGCGCCTAGCATGAGCGCCATGGGCACCGGAACCGGGGCCATAAACGCGGGGACTGGAGCTACAGGGGCCACGGGTGCAATTGGAACAACAGGGGCTACCGGTGTCACGGGGACTACCGGAACTACAGGAACTAGTGGACCGAATGGAGCAGGTCAGACGTACCGCCGCAATCTTCGCACTGAGTGAACGGGTGGGTGGGTGGTTGTCTGAAGACATTTTGTAGCGAGCTCAGTATCATTGTCGATCAGTTTAGTCGAGTTTTCGTACGATTGCAGTACGAAATAGTACATGTAGTAAATCGTAGCGTTTGTATGACAAGGTTTCGACTTGCTGACAATGTTTCGTTAAAGCTATACAGGTGCCACATGCAGTAGTCAACATTTCCCTGCTTCAAAACCACTCCATTCGCATATTCCCTACTCAGGATCGAAATCAGCGAAACACGCTCGCATTGAAATTGTAGCACCTCTTTTCTTGCACTCGTTACATCAAGTAACCGACTCATTTTAATGTCATCGTGTCGACGGTGCACGTCTGCAAGACGAGCCTACTCCTCCTAGACAAAGTCGGCGGCGGCCAGCTCACCGCTGTCCGAGATGGTCACCTTCTTGCTGGGGCTGCCGCTGGGGGAGCCCACAGCCTCAATGGCGTCCAGCACGTCCATGCCCTTCACGACGCGGCCAAAGACGACGTGGCGGCCGTCCAGCCACGAGGTCTTGACCGTGCAGATGAAGAACTGGCTGCCGTTCGTGTTAGCTCCCGAGTTGGCCATGCTGAGCGTGCCCTTGCCAGCGTGTTTCCTGCATAGAACCCAACAGAATACAGCCAAAAAGCAGCGTCAGTACAAAAAACTAAACCCAACCTCTATCAATAGTTTGAGTTTTTGAGCAGACGTACAGTTTGAAGTTCTCGTCCGGGAACTTGGCGCCGTAGATGCTCTCGCCGCCCATGCCGTTGAAGTTGGTGAAGTCGCCGCCCTGCAACATGAAGTTGGGGATGACGCGGTGGAAAATGCTTTCCTTGTAGTGCAGGGGCTTGCCGCTGTTGCCCACGCCCTTCTCGCCCGTGCACAGCGCCCGGAAGTTCTCGGCTGTCTTGGGAACCGTCTTGCCGTAGAGGCCCATGACGATGCGGCCTGCGGGCTCGCCGTCGATGCTCACGTCGAAGTAGACCTGATTGGTGATCATGGGGCCCTTGCCTGCCTGCACAGCCAGCACCAGCGCCGTCAGGCACAGCACCAATAGGGAGAACGCCCACTTAGCCATCGTTATCTACTGTTGGATACAAACAGCAACTGAAAAGGGAGCCAAGTCTCCGAGATCCTAACGCGTGTTAATTTTTACGTAAAAAGTGGGCGTAATTACGACATCAGCTGTAACATGGCTACATTGGGCAAATTGAAGTTGAAGGCAACTTCCGGTATATCAAGCTACATGTATACCAAGTGAGTCCGCAGCATTCATGCAATGAACTTCATACGTGTTGTTCACTAATGGTGGCTACTACCGTGTTAAACCAGACAAGGTGCTATTTCAAGCGCACTCACTCGTACGGGCGGTTTCTCCCTTTGGTAATGCGGCGTCGGTTCACTGGCGATTTGCTGTGACTGCGCAGTCCCCAAAAGAAAGACTTGCGAACAGCAGAACCGTGACGTGATCCGCTGTCGCCATGGAAGACAAGATCCAGGACCCAGTGGTGCGCGCGCTGGCGGAATACATCAAGACCACGCAGTTCCAGCGCCAGTTCGAGCAGTTCTTCTTAGATCACGCGCTCAGCTTCACAGACGACCTGGAACACCAACTCGCTTACATGACCATCTACAACGAGTTCCAGCACATGTTCAATGACCACATGAAGAGTGAGTAAGAGCATACTTGCAGTTTAAATAGCACTTGTGTCTTGGTACTCATGAGCATGTCATCCATTGTCTCGACAGTCTTCCTGGCGCAGCAAGACGTAGCGGAAGACGAGTTTGCGGAGCACTGTCAAAAAGCGATGAAGGTTGACCCCAAGGCGGAGCAGTACCTCGAGATTGTGATCGCGTCCATGGACTATGACGCGTTCTACAGTCTCATGAAGGCGATGCGAGCGCGTTCATCAGTCGAGAATCACCGTGCTGACGCCAAAGACTGCGATACTATTCCGAGGACTTGTGGGAAACGGAAGAGCTCGGAGGGGAAGCTAAGCAAGGACGAGGAGGGCCCAGAAGATGTTGAAGACGAAGGTACAGCAAAGGGAGCGAAGGTCACCAACAACGATGCGGTAGAAATGGACAGCAAGGAGAGCAAGTAGTAGAGAGCACCTGCTTTAGAAGGGTATTTTGCATTAAGATTGGAAAACGAAGCTGGAAAAGCCTAATACATGTACTTGTATGAACTTGATTTTCGTCCGAACTGGCCAACACAGGCTTTCAACCTTCAATATACTTCAAGTAATTCAAAAGCAATTCGTGAATGCAAAGAAATAATTGTTTTTCTTTCTTTTCTGTGAATTGCCGCTAGCTTGCGTCCTCAGACGGAGTAACTGATAATGACAGCGATGATTGCGAGTACCGTGGCGAACCCAAGTGACTTAAGCAGCCGCATGTGCAGTCGAGTCAACGGGTACATGGCGATGCTGAGGATAAACTTCTTGGCCGGTGTGTATGGAGGGTAGCGCTGCGGCAGATCCAACAGGCCGTTCTTGTAGAGCACTGTCTTGTAGTGCGAGAATGCCTCGAAGCCGTAATGCCCGTGGTAGGCTCCCATGCCTGAGTTGCCTACGCCACCAAAAGGTACGTTCGCGTTCGACAGCTGCATCAACACATCGTTCAAAACCATGCTGCCGGCCGATGTTTTGCTCACCACGCGCTCCTTGTTCTTGCCAGAGGAGCTGAAGTGATACAGCGCGAGTGGTTTCTCTCGTGCAGTGATAAAGTTAATGGGCTCGTCCAAATCACCAGCGGCGTAGTAATAGATCGGTAGCATCGGACCAAAGTTCTCTTCGCTCATCGAAGCGCTGGACAAGAACAGGTTAAACTCCGTGCGGAAGTTCAACAGCGTAGGCGAGATGAAGCGCTGCTTGTCGTCGGTCTCGCCGCCGTGCGTTACATGCTTGCGATCTTTCTCCAGAATGCGCGCCAAGCGGTCGTACATGCGCTGGTTAATCACACGACCGTAGCTGTCCGACTCCTTCACGTTACCACCGCCGTACTGCACCACCACTTCGTCTTCCAGTAGTTTAACAAACTGGTCTCCCACTTTCGCGTCCACCAGCAGATAGTCAGGTCGAACACAAGTCTGTCCAGCATTGGCAAAAGCTCCCCAGGCAATGCGTTTCGCAGCCAATTTCAAGTCTGCTGTGCCGTCAACGATGCATGGAGATTTTCCCCCCAACTCCAGCACCGTCGGCGTCAAGTGTTGCGCCGCAGCCTGAGCCACAATTTTGCCCATAAAGTTGCCGCCTGTGGCGAAGATGAGGTCGAAGCGTTCTTGGAGCATCTTCTTGGTCTCCTCCATTCCTCCGTACACCACACGCACGTAGCACTTGTCCATGTACTTGTCGAACAACTGAATCAATACATTGTTCAAGTACCGTGTGGTGTCATCTCCCGGCAGTCGCACGACCACACAGTTACCCGCTCCCAGAGCTGCCACCAATGGCATCAGCAGCAGGTTGATGGGATAGTTCCATGTGCCGATGACACACACGACGCCCAATGGTTCGGGTCTAACATAGGACAGTCCTGGGAGGTTCACGATGTTGGTAGGTCTGAGCTTGGGCTTGGACCAGTCGTCGACATAGTCGATGAAGTCCTGGATCTCGGCCCTCAGCAGCGAAACCTCCGTGGCGAACAGCTCCAGTGGGTGTTTGTGCAGGTCCTTCCACACGGCCTCGTTGATGCTCGCCTCGTTCTCGTTCACGAGACGCTGCAGCGCCGTGAGCAGCGACTTGCGCGTCTGCAGGTCCTTGGTGGCGCCTGTGGCGAAGCTGGCGCGAAGAGCCTCGACGTCGGCGTGCGTGTCTTGCTTAGACACGTCGGGCAGAGGCGCGACGTTCGTAGTGGAGCCGTACATGTCGATGTTGCTGGAGTTAACGTCCGAGACCGCGATGTAGCTGGCAGTGTTCTGCGGCGTACCAAGCGGATCGGAGACTGGCATACTGAAACAGTGTGGAGCTCGAACGGAAAAATCGAAAATGATCACGGTACATGTTAGAGGTGAACAACTTGTCATTCAAGCAGTGATGTAAAACGCAACGGATTGGTGGATAAATAATTGATAATTTGTCCATGATTGGCTGAAATGCGAATGATTCGTAATTTGCGTTGAAGTAAACTTCAACGTGGTTACTCAACGCTCGCGCTTCGTTTCGTGTGTGGTGAACTACAGCAGGATTAACGTTTACGGCATGTTTGAGCTGCCAGAATCTTTAACAAGTGTATTTTATTTACGGCTACCATACAAAGGAGGAGACTTGGGTTCTAGGATCGTAGTGTCTGAGACTGCTGCCTGCTTGCAGGGGATTGTTGCTAGATGCATGTGCTGTACAGCTCATATACAGTAGGGCATGCTGTACTGCAACCTAGTGTGCACCTTAGTAGCAAGAATGACAGCTAACTATCAAAAGATAGGCGGTACGTTTGCTATCCATTATTATACTATCGACTCATTCTAACATTGAAGTCATGTTCGAACGTCTGCATCATCTATGCAGCTGAAGTATCAGTCATTGACTGTCAATATAGTACCACGAAGACAACAGACCCAGTTCGTGAGGATCAACCGTTCCTCTATTTGAGTTGCAGATTATCGACCTGCACTTGGAAGATGTTCGTATCCAGTAACTCTTTTTTCACTACATGTATCAAACTCGCTCGCATTCTGGAAGACCGTTAGGGCGTGCACTCTCGTCCTTCATCCAGTAGCGCTCATACTTCTCTTGCACTCTACCCCCATCGTCGTGACACACCTAGAAGGACTTGCAACGAGGCCAGAAGCGTGAGCCCGGAGAGCAACCGCCACCACCCCTGTGCCACCAAGCGTGGTTTTCATCACTGTCCGGCACAACACCCTCGGGCACCGTCATCTCCGGTGGTTCACTTGGCTGGTCTTTCTCCGAGAGGTGACGCAAATGCGCTACTATCAAACAATGCGCACGATGTCATGAGTTCCAAGTACCATAGGTGATTCAATGTTAGAGCACACTTCGTCGATGATACCATTTTCCTCTATCAGGACAGCGCCATCTTCCAGCCCGTGCGTGGTAGGCACGATTGCGGCAGCTCCAATCACCACAACCAGAAGGACCAGAAGAGAAGACACCCTCATTCCTCCTTTTTGACGTTGCCACGGCGTTAAAAGACACGTATTTCCTCGGTTGCTGCCCTCGAGAGAGAGAGATAGCAGAATGAGGCATAGCGGGAATGCCACTGGCAATTTGCCAGTCAGTGTTGGTCGACTTTCCTGGCAAATTCCAGTTCTAGCTCCTAATTCCTAAAGTTTTTCTTCTTCTGTTTAACGGGCCTGTCAAGTGACATCAAAGTACTAACCCAACAACATGATTGTGTGGAGCAACACTTGTATTTAAAACAGAACTCAAATGCATGAACGAATGATGCGCTACAGCTCTTCAGAGGCGCATCAAGAATCAACCGGCTGATGTGTGTGCGAGATGACAGAGGATGGCTGTTTCGTGAAGTTGCTCGAGTTCAGAGTTAAGCGAACCCGTTCACTTCTCTGAGCGAAGCTTACGGTACGACTTCTGAGAAGTATCACTCGTGCCGGCCTTCGTCCCAGCATTCGCGTTCACATTCGCGTTCACATTCGCGTTCACATTCGCGTTCACATTCGCATTCACATTCGCATTCGCACTCGCAGTGGCGCTCGCTGATGCACCACCAGCGCCGGTGGAAGTCTTCGCAGTGCTGCCCCCATCATCGCTCGTCACGGTCACAGTCTTGCTCGAGTAGCCGTTACCGCCGGTATCAACGCCGACGGCGACGTTGCCATGAACACCTACGGCGGCAGGAGCACCGACACCGACACTGACACCGTTGACGCCGAGGGGGGCGCCCACGCCCACGCCCACGCCAGCGACACCAACACCAACACCAACGCCGCCATTTACGCCGACACCAACGCCGTTCACGCCTACGGCGCCGTTCACATCTACGACGCCGGGAGCACCAACGCCGACGCTGGCAACGTCCGGTACGCCAACACTGACGCCTGAGCCGACAACGCCCGGGGAACCCACTTCGACGCTAGCAGAACCCTGGATACCTACACCGACGCCGGGGACGCCGAGTAAGCCAGCGACTTCCTTCTCGGCGTGCGCGCTGCTGGAAAGAGCCACGACGGCGATACAAAGTGCGAAGATCTTGGTGCTGCTGAACATGATTGGAAATGCGTGTGGTTGTCGTAGAGGAGACTTGGTCCGATGGAGCGGTAAGAGGCTTGCTCTTGGAGGAGTTGGCTCGAGTGGATGAGCTCGAGAGGGTGAGTTTGAGAATGAGCAGTCGAGGACAGCACGCAGAGCTTGAGACTCGAGTGGATGAAGTTGGCAAATTGCAGACGATACCCACTGTAACTCAACTTGGCCATTGTCAAAATCCGGGGCTCCGTCTGTATCTGGATGGACAGTGGTGTCATGAAATTTGTGTCCGGTGGTCCAAGTGTCACCATTATTAATATGATAATGTATCCTCGGCTCCGGACCATTGTGGCGTGCGGTCGGTGGAGGTGGTCGTAAAGAGTAGTCTGTCAGTCTCTAGATCTTCTCATTCGCGTATCCTTGGTTTCCATCAATTTGACAACCAACTGGTGTGGCGTGAGGTGATGGCGGGCACAGCATGGTGTGTGGAGAAATAATTACCTAGTACCGGTACATGTATTTGCCGCCGGGCACCTCTACGGGCGTACGGTACAAGCACTTTAGTACGGGTTACTACATGTACCTACCTGTATTACAACTTACATCTGTACGGCATATTAGTACAAAACTGTTACTTCGAAGTCACCTCTCGCCCTACTCACCCCACTTGCGAGAATTGCCACGGACGACGAGACAGCAGCACTTTCCTTCGGTATGCAGGCTCTTCCGAGAGAGTGGCTGACTGGCTGGCTGGCTGGAGGAAGGCAGCACTGGGTACTGGAAAGACGCACTGTCACATCAAGCTATTAATACTTCGAAGTATAAAATCACAAACGGATGAAAGTATCAGAATTAACATACTGACATTTGTATGCTTCATGTTGAAGTTGGCTACCCTATAACATCGGACAAGAAAGTGTGGCGAGCTTTTCAAGTTGAAACCATCACCTCATCCTTCAAACTCCTGCCCTCATAGTCTTTGTGAGAGCCTCAGGTCGCTGCGTGTACAATCACGAAAGCGACAGCTCTGAGGTAATCGGCTTCATATCGTCATCTATAACCAACTCGCCCCGTCCAAACAGTGAGGCCGACGGCATATCGAAGGCAATACACAACTTCTCCCTTCAACTACTACATCGCTACCACGACCAAAGCTCTGCGTGCTGTCCTCGACTGCTCATTCTCAAACTCACCCTCTCGAGCTCATCCACTCGAGCCAACTCCTCCAAGAGCAAGCCTCTTACCGCTCCATCGGACCAAGTCTCCTTTACGACAACCACACGCATTTCCAATCATGTTCAGCAGCACCAAGATCTTCGCACTTTGTATCGCCGTCGTGGCTCTTTCCAGCAGCGCGCACGCCGAGAAGGAAGTCGCTGGCTTACTCGGCGTCCCCGGCGTCGGTGTAGGTATCCAGGGTTCTGCTAGCGTCGAAGTGGGTTCCCCGGGCGTTGTCGGCTCAGGCGTCAGTGTTGGCGTACCGGACGTTGCCAGCGTCGGCGTTGGTGCTCCCGGCGTCGTAGATGTGAACGGCGCCGTAGGCGTGAACGGCGTTGGTGTCGGCGTAAATGGCGGCGTTGGTGTTGGTGTTGGTGTCGCTGGCGTGGGCGTGGGCGTGGGCGCCCCCCTCGGCGTCAACGGTGTCAGTGTCGGTGTCGGTGCTCCTGCCGCCGTAGGTGTTCATGGCAACGTCGCCGTCGGCGTTGATACCGGCGGTAACGGCTACTCGAGCAAGACTGTGACCGTGACGAGCGATGATGGGGGCAGCACTGCGAAGACTTCCACCGGCGCTGGTGGTGCATCAGCGAGCGCCACTGCGAGTGCGAATGTAAATGTGAATGCGAATGTGAACGCGAATGTGAATGCGAATGCTGGGGCGAGGGCCGGTACGAGTGATACTTCTCAGAAGTCGTACCGTAAGCTTCGCTCGGAGGAGTGAACGGGCAAGCTCACCTCACACGAGGCTTGTTTTGTTGGACGCTGCAACGTATGGTATAACGTGGATCGGATATGGTGCTGCTTGACGTAGGCCCGTGTAGTCGTTTGTTTGTTTGTACGTTTACACAGCACAAACCGTGTTGGTACTGAATGCTTCAATCCCCAAGTCAAGTCTTTTTCAACTTACGACCACCAAATCGGCATTTTTGACCGTTTCGCTACAAATCAGATTGCAACATCCGCGCACGATGAAGGCGCTCGAGGTTTGTCGTCGCTGTCTACTTGCTCTCCGTTGCCTTATGCCTCTTTCTTCTCACCTCCCTCTTCCTTTCGCTGCGTGCGTCGCTCTCTTTCCTGCTATATCAGGACTACCAGCGCCCACTAAATGTGGCGGACTTTGTGGCGGAAGTGGGCGTGGACCCCGCGCTCGGGCTCTCTCGGGACGACGCCATGACGCGCCGCGCGCTGTACGGTGCCAATCGCGTGACGCCGCCCGTGAACTGCCCGTCCTGGGTCTGCTGTCTGCTGCCGTGTCTCATGCGCACGGCCTCCATGCAGGCGTACCAGGAGGCGCTGCCCCGCGAGGCGACGGTGCGTCGTCGAGTGGCTGCAGTGCAGGGCCAGCCGGCCACTCGACGCATGCGGATGGATGCCATGAGTCTCGTATACGGAGACGTGGTGGAGCTCAAGGCTGGGGACGTGGCGGGCGCGGACCTGCGCGTTGTTGAGTGCTCGGCCGACTGCGTGGTGGACCTGACGACGCTGGTGGGCGACGACAGCGACGACGAGGCAGGACAAGGAGGCAGTAGGAAACACGTCACGACGGACACCCCACCGCCGCATCTCCACCAGGACCCACTGCGCTGTGGCAACATTGTCCCGATGACGGCGAGTGTGCTGCAAGGCACGGCGGTGGCTGTGGTGGTGTCGACGGGAGACCACACGGTATGGGGACGAATAGTTACGCACCATGAGTGGCCGCCGGCTCCAGGGGCAGCATTGAGGAAGAAGGAGACGGGCAGTGACGAGGAGCACACCAGTTTGATCGTATAGAGAAAAGAGCGAGGCTTCAGGGTTCCCGTGCTTTCAGCTTGGGTTTAGAGTTTGTTCTACGGGGAACTCGATCAAATCGAAACGGCATTGCACTAAAGAGCACTGACGATGCAGAGCAATGCATATTTTGTCCTCGCCCAGCGCTCTACCGTCGTCTTCCGCCAGCGGCAGGAGCAGCAGGAGCAGCAGGAGCACCACCAGCTCCGCCAGCAGGCGCGGCACCCCCATCGCCACCGAACAGGCTCATTACGATGATAGGCAGAATGATGTACCACTGCATTATGCATGCGCAATAACAATGTCAGCAGACAATATCGCAGACAACAGACCCCACGCTACACGTACGTATTTGCGAAGGAAGGATTGGCTCTCCTCTTCGGGCTCGTCGTTGCCGTCCTCGCTCTTCACCGGCTTGACGCCCTGAGGAGCGCGGTCGCGCTTGACCACGACGTTCTTGGGAGGCCTGCATTGGTACAAAGAATGCCACGAATCAGCACCGACCGCTACATCCAATCCAGGAGTATGAAGGTCACTTACGAAGGACCGGCCTGTGCCTTCAAGACCGTGCCGAACGGGCCGAAGCGCACGTCCTTGAGACTGCGCGTTTCGTGCTCAGAACAAGAGTCCGGAGACAGATACGGCGTGAGGTACTCAATAGCCACGAGCTTGCCGCTGTCCGACAGGTGGAAAGCGAAGTCCTCGCGCAGACGCATAGCCGCCAGCATGCACATGGGCACGGACGTCATGATGTAGGGCGAGTCCGGGTCGGCCGGGTCCGCCTTGGCGCGCACGCTGTAGTGGCGTCCCTGATGCAGCAGCGTCTCCAGCTTCTTCACGTCGTCACCGCTCAGGGTTGGCAGCGCCGAGAACGAGACCTTGGGCTTGGGGGACGACGCGCTGGCCACAATCTCCACGACACTACGAGGCATGAAAGGCGCGCCCACCGCCAGCTGGTGCTCCAGCTCGAACTTGAGATGCTGCTCCAACTCCCCCAGCGCTGGGATGGCGCGCTCGTCCTCGAAATCGTCGCCGAATTCCTCCTTGAGTCTAGACGTGGTGAGGACGGGGGAAAATGTCAGATCTAAGGCTACAGAGCAGCTAGGAAGACGGGGATCGAGAGTGTCATGATACGTACTCGGCATTCTCCACCTCACGAGGGTCGGCAGAAGCGAATGTCGCCAGCAGAGCCGTCGTGACCATCACGAGCAGAAGCGTCCAAGCTCTCGACAGCGTCATCTTATGTGCGGGGGTAAAATGAAAAGTCACTATGCCGAGGTTTTATGGGCCGAATTTAGCACTATTTTCGGGTGACGAAAAAGGCGGCCTTCTTTTGAAAATTCAATTTGAATTTTTGCTCGCGCACTTTCTCAGCCGTATTTTGATGCCAGCCGAGCCATCTCGGGAAGACGTCGCGCGTGCTATTCGCGAGCGCAACGGTAGCACCCGAGCCAGCAACGCGACATCTTTGACTGCAGAGGAGGTCAGCACCATCGTACGCAAACTCAGCTTCAGCGGCGCAGCCATGGACGAGCACGAGCCAGAACAGGAACAGGATGAAGAGCAGGATCAGTCACAGGAGCAGGCCGAACAGGACGCCAAGCAGGACGCCAATCAAGTACAGATTGCCATCCGCCTGCGACCACTGGAGCAGGCTCCGAATGGGACGGAGCCCGACTGCTTCCGCGTGCTGTCGGACGTGACGCTGCTGGCGCAGCCGCCCAAGACGTCGCAGTCCTATCGCTCCACTGGCACCGCCACGAGCTTCCACTTCTCGCGCATCTTCCGGCAGGAGACGCAGCAGACAGAGCTGTTCGAGGCCACGACGAGGCCCGTGCTGGACGCGGCCTTCGACGGCAGGAGCGGCCTCGTGTTCGCCTATGGAGTCACCAACTCCGGCAAGACGTACACGATCAGCGGCACGAGCGACGCGCCCGGCGTCCTGCCCCAGTCTCTGCAGTACGTCATGGATGAGCTGCCGAGACGCAAACAGGACGACGCGCAGCCGGTGACGAGAGTGACAGCCACGTACCTGGAGATCTACAACGAGAACGTGTACGACTTGCTGTCGCCCGCTCTTCGGAAGAGGAGAGCGCTGCGTGTGCAAGACTGCGATGGCAAGATTCAGGTGCGAGGGGCTGTGGAGAGGCCGATCAAGACCCTGGAGGAGGGACTGGAGCTGCTGGAAATGGGTCGGCGGCACAAGCAGATGGCCGAGACGAACTGCAACTCGGACTCGAGTCGGAGTCACTGCGTCTTCACGCTGCATCTGTACCAGCAGGTATCGAGGTTTTCGTCGGACCTGTGCAGCAAAGTGTCCATCGTGGATTTGGCGGGTTCCGAGCGTGGTTCCAAGAGTGGAGCTACTGGGCTACGGATGCAGGAGGCTAGTAAGATCAACGGATCTCTTATGAACCTCATGCGCTGTCTCGAGACTTTACGGTGGAACCAGCAACACCCACCGAGTTTGCAGAAGATGGTCCCGTTTCGCGAATCCAAGCTAGCACGTCTTTTCCAGGAGAATCTTGTGGGCAGCGATCACGGTCCGCTGGTGATGATTGTAGCAGTAAATCCATCCAGTCACGAGTTTGATGAGACCCTGCGCACGCTCAAGTACAGCGCCGTTGCACGCGAGTTAGTGAGGACACGCACGTCAATTCCCAGGAAGGCTGCCCCAGCGGCTACGTTCTACGACCTAGACGGGCGATTGAAGAAGAGAAGACGGCAATCCCCTGAAGTGTCTGCGCCTCACGCGTCGAGACTGCCCGTGGATCGAGGTGTCCCTGGGGCAAAAACAACGGCTACCTCACTGCCGTCCCGAGTCAAAGTCAAACATCGAATGAGTGACTCTGCACGCTGTCGACAAAGGTCGATCGCATCCACTGTGGCTAAACCGAACTCTGCAGAGGTGGCAACGTCGCCTATGGAGTCGCAAAGGGAGGTCGCTGAAAGAAACTTGCATTGGGTACGTTACTGGTTAGTGTTGTTTGTTGGCGGCGACGATTGCGTTTACTCAATCTGCTTGAATTTAATGCGCAGGCCAAACTGGAGCTGGAGAACGAGGAACTGCGAGAGCAATTGGCACAAGCCCAAGCGGAAAAGATGCAGATGGAGGTTCGCATTCGTGCAGAGATCGGCAACGAAATGCGCGAGCAGTTGCAGCAGATTCGCGCGCAGTATCAGAGTATGCAGCGCTTACAACGCGAGGATATGCCGTCTGCACGTAAGAAACGCGAGCGGCAACACGCCGAAGAAAGTGAGAAGCTCCACGCGCAGGTGCAGAAGCTGCGCGAGAAGGTGCGAGAGTGCGAGGACGAAATTCAGCGCATCCACAAACGCCACCAAACAGAACTCGACAAATTGCAGCCGACACATGTACCAGTACCAGTAGAAGACGAGAACTTGTGATGCTCGCGAAATGAGTGAAGACTATTGAAAGCAAGCTAAGAACACGTGTGTGCTAATCCTTTGGTTTGTCTTCAGCTTAACGCACTTTCGTACGTTGGAACCATGTACTTGATGTTAATAAATGCGTCGTCGCCTCCGGTTCGTTCCAGTAGCTCCAGCGTTTCGATGATCACCTCGCCGAGGTCTTGTGCACGCTGCTGCCGGAAGTCGATCTCATCTCCAAGATTTCGTCGTTTGCTCTTGAACAGGTTCAGTATCGGCAGCAACTGCCGGTAGTACGGTACTAGCAGCGGACCCACGCCTGCCGTTTGAGTGAGCTGTTGTAGCAGTAGCAGCGCATCTCGCAGTGCTCCATCATCGCGAGTTTCCAGATTGGTGCGAAGTGCCGGTATAACGCGGTGCAGACAGTCGACAAGTTTGTCCGGGTGTCTCTGGCCAAAAGCAGCTAGCTGGAAAGCACCTTCGCGTGCCAAGAAGCTGAACGGGAAAGCTTTCTCGCGCATGCCGTCTACAAACAGTGGGAAGTACTTACAGAAGTCCAGGTCCTCCATTGGTGCCGTCCACCGCAGACCGGCCTTCCCGCCCCCCTTGCCGCCTTCGATCATGATAGGCAGCTCATTGCGAGCGTAAGATTGGGGAAAGATTGACGCAGGTACACCACGTTTCTTGAAAGCCCCCGCCACCGGTGGTAACGCGTCATGTGCAAGCTTGGTTGTGTGTTTGGTGATCTGCACATGACGGTCAATGACCAAGCGCGTCGGTGACGGCAGCTGCAGGTTCGACATAACCTGCTCTCGCTCTGTATCGAACGAAATTGGCCGGGTGTTGAGTATCGGTTCCGACTTTGACGACAGCGTAGGGAGTCGTTGCGGCTTCTTCGTGTGGTAGTGATTTCCGTGCGCTTTACCAGTTCGGCACAAAACTCCCACAGCCACGGCCTTCTGGTCTGCTTGCAGCCGGTGCTTCATCTTGACTTCGAGCACACCTGCTACAATGAACTTGAATGAGTGCCGCGTTTCAAAACCATTTAATCCAAAAGCATTCAATCGTACCATTGCACTGACGTGTGAGCGATGAAGACGCCAAGCTCTTCGGAACCGTGGAAAGCGGCGCGAGTTCCTTTTTCATGGCCACCGTTGTGAATTAAGCGGGTAAAACTCACTGAGACATCCACAAATCGTATGTACATCCCACCACGCTCTTGAAATTCTCGAGCTCCTCCTAATATACGCAGCGAGTTGCGGACGACATCCATCGACGCAAAAATAGCAAGTCCATCGTAGTGTTTGCAACCGCCGCGACGAAAGACTCTTCGCTTTTGCAAGAGCGCAAAACTCACTTGAGATCGTCAGGAACCAGTCTACGCGCACGAATTGCTAATAACATGCGCGTCTTCATCACGGACTTAGGATCGTCGATATCGACGGAGTTGGCGCGGAATTGTCAGGATGCCGGACTTGAAGTCGTGGGCACGGCCGCCAGGGGTGGGAAATCCGAAATGACGGCGATCAAGCGCCAACTGCAGAGCCATCCTGGTAGCGATGTCGTTGGAGCCGTTAAGGAGCCTGTCGCACTGCAAACCGATGCGGCAGCATGGCGTCGTCTCGTGCAGCAAGCCGACGTAGTTGTGGTTACAGCACTGGCCGCCGACCCAAAGTTGGCCATGGATATGCTTAAGGTCTTCGAGAAGCGCGGGGCCATTAAGGGTGAGGAGGGGTCGAATGAAGACGAAGGCGGTGACAGTGTCAAACGCTTCATCGCCGTGTCTTCCGTACTCTCGTGGAGCAAGAACACGCCATTCGCAGCTTCAGGCGCAGGTACCGGTCATGAGGAGGACGACTTCAAGTCACGACGCCCAGCACGCAAATATGCCGAGCTCAAAACTGCTGAGACCCAGATCTTGAGTGCCCATCAGACTGGAGAGCTTGAGACCTGCATCGTCGGAGCAGGACTAATATACGGCGGTGCTCAGTCACAATTGCAGCTGATCTTTCGCGAGGCCTGGTTGCATCCGGATCGACCACTACTGGTACCAAGTCTCGCCACGCAAGGTCAGCCTACCAGTCAAGGTCGCAATCTGCTGCCCATGATCAGTCTGTACGATCTGGCGTTGCTAGTCTTCCGCGTGGCAGCTTCGCCGTCACCGCCTCCGAAGAAATACTTGCTCGCAGTGGACAAGACCAGTGGGAGCACAACCCTGCATGACGTGTGCCGCGGAGTCGGCACCTTACTCGCCTCAGGGCGTCTACGTGACCGCGAGGACTCCGCTAGTGCCTCCGACGCAGAAGTTGATGCGCTGCTCTTGGACGAAGAGGAAGAACTCGTGACGCCACTTCAGCTGCACTTGCGCTTTGACACGTCCGCTGGAGCGATGCACACGTTGGTGGCTCCTGAAGAGTGGCGTCACTATTCGCGTGGCCTGCTGGGGAGCTTGGCTTTCTTTGTAGATGACTTTATTCGCGCCATGGACCTACGTCCTCTACGCACCATCATCCTGGGTGCACCACGTGCAGGCAAAACCTTGCTCAGTCGGAAGCTTGCGAAAGATTTCTATCTGCCGTATTTGTCCCCAACAACACTGCTGCACGAGCTTTTCTCACCCGTCACTCCGCTCAAAGCCAGTCAACATGATGCTGGGAGTGATGGAGGACAGCAGAAGAACGATGAAAACGAGGCTCTAGATGCCGCGGAGACGATGAAGCTGCGTAAGGACTTACAGCAGTGGGCTCCAACTGCAGGTGGCTCAAGTGAACATACCACCCAGCTCCCGGGAAACGCGTTGGTAGCGCTGCTACGCTGGAAGCTTCGTAGTGCTGCATGCCGCAACCAAGGTTACGTGCTGGATGGCCTCCCAATCTCAGCAACTCAAGCTAAACAAATCTTCAAACAGGAGCCCAACAGCGATAATAACCTTTACGGTGACGGTGGGTCGAGTGAAGCTGGAGAAAATGGGAGCAGCAAACCAGTCGATGGAGAAGACGGCGGTGAAGCTGCAAGTGGAGAAGAAAATGCTGACGGTGGGGCTGTCGCTCCCGATGTGGATGTCAAGGGATTGCTGGCACGCCTGAAGCCCCGACGACACGTTGAAGTACCCAACCGAGTGATGGTGCTACAGGCCCCTCGGGCGCTGCTGGAAATTCATGCGCAAGCGCTGTCCGAGGCTGAGGCTGAACGCACAGAGAACACTCAAGACGCATTCGCTCGGCGTTTCGACGAGTTTGAGGCCAATATTGAAGCTCTGGAGGCGTTCTTCGAGAAACCGAGGCCTCACTCCAGCGCAACGCAGCCTAAGACGATCGCTGTAGATGGCGTGGAAGTCCTGGAGCTCACTCTGCGGGACGAGCACGGATACCGCGACGAAGAATCCTTTGCGGCACCCATCCAGCGTTACATGGAGCAAGGAGGCCGGGCACCACGCAACTTTCACCCCACGAACGCAGAACTGCGTGAACAGCGCCGTGCTGCGGAAAAGCAGGCTCGTGAAGCTGAGGTTCGCGCTGCGGAGCGCACCAGGGAACAGGACGCCCAAGACGAGGCGGTCCAGCAGGCAAAACTCGCTCGGGAGAGTGCGCGACTTGAACTGCTGCAGCGCGAAGAGGCCGAGCTACTTGAAACCCGCGCCAAGCCACTGCGGACGTACCTCATGGACACCGTGTTGCCAGCACTGACCGAAGGGATGCTGGAAGTCGTCAAGGTGCAACCCACGGATCCAATTGATTATCTGGCAGAGTTTCTCTTCCGCAAAGGCCAGAAGCTAGATGATGAGATTAATGAAGCGTAGGAGAGAACCCGCTGCTCGAATGAAGTGCAAGCACACATGCTTTCGTTTTGCATTAGCTTACTAGCGTGGTCGTGAATCTGCGCCTCCTCTGTGGCCATTGTATCCCCCACGTCCTCTGTCGGAATGGATGCGTCGTTCACGAGCGTTACTATCATAAGCATCAGCACGCTCAAATTCCCGTGAACCTCGGCGCTCTTTATATCGATCACCGTGGTTACCGCCACGTCCACCTCGAGTAGGCGAAGAATTCCCGGGCCGCGAACATGATCTAGGTCTTCGTTCATCCGCGTCACGACTAGGCTGCTGATGATTAAAACGATGTTCCATGGCAGGACCACTTGAGCGATCGCGTGAGTAATCCGAGAAGCTATCCCGCCTTTGGCTTGCTTTTATATTGTCTGCTTCCTGCTGCCACCGTCTGGAAGGAGACCTAGCACGGTGCAGCCCGCTTCTGCCATCGTCTCCACCCATAGTCCTCGCAGGGTTAATCGGTGCAACACCCGATCTGCTCTTGACTTCTCCATCCTCGTGTCCTCTTTGGTCACCGCCAGTTTTCTCTTCGATCGTACTCCTGTCCTGACCACTGGTTGGAGATCGACGCGGGGAACGGGGCAACGTTTGAGCTCGCTTCCGTGCTGGTGTATCTGCGTCGCTATGAAGGACACTGCTAGTGCTTTTATTGCCACCGTCAGTTCGTTCGCGGACGTCTGGCATCGGTGGCTGTGTGTGAATTCTTTCAACTCTTCCTTGCCCAGCTCTGCTTTCATGAGCACCGGAATCATTTTGCTGGCTATGAAACGACTTGGACCTTGAGCGGGACCGAGATCTACGCTCCAGCATCGCACGTGATCGCTTGTTCCCACTCACAGGCGGGTCGTATCGACGCTCTCCCCTGGACCATGGTGCTCGAGATGGCGGTGCGCTACGATCATACTTAGAATACCGATTCTCACTCTTCGACGCTGGTTGATGTTCTCGTCGCCACGATGGAGTATCACGCGCGCTGCCGTTCTGCGATAATGGAGGGGAAGGCTCCGGCGTACTACGCTCGCTAGAGTAAGAGCGACGTGGGGGACGGTGGGGACTCGGCCCAGCGGCGGCAGAAGAGATTTTTTTAATCACCACGCCAGCTTTATAGTCCAACCTAAGCTCCAGTGGATGTCCAAGATCGTCGCGAAAGATATGTGACGCTCGCTCAGCGTCTTCGCGGTTGTAATAGTGCAAATAAACGGTGCCCGGCTGGTTCCTCATTAGTTTTTGCCAGTTCTCACGAGGTATGTCGCATCGTGGTACGGAATTGTTAAACGTGTATCGCTTGCTCAATGAAGCTGCGAACTCCCCACGATCGCGATCCTGATTAAAACGGATCCCCGTGGACTTGCGCTCGAAACGCGCATTACGGACGATCAGTGTTATCCAGCCGCGCAGTTGTTGCGGTACAAACGTCGTGCTGTACATTTTTCGTAGGTAGAACTCTCTGTCTTCAGGCCGGTCAAACCGTAACTCCTCGTAGCAGCTTATCTTCCGAGTATTGAGCTCGTTATCACCGCATTCATCGACTGCTGAACTTGCTTTTCCTTTTGCTTTCGGAGCTGAGAGCGAGACACCAAAAAACGAGGCCGCGTATGATTCCTGGTTCGAGGCCATTTCACGTTTCGTGGCGCAACTTAAACGAGGAATCAGATCGGGCAGCTTTATCCCGTCGACGTCATAGACTTCGTAATCCATCATCCGTGTCGTTGACCCCTTGATGCTTCGAATATCAAGAACTTGAGCTGCCAATTCTGCCGCTGCCATAAATATGGAGTTCCGCTTCCTAGACAGCCGCATTAAAGCTCGATCTTGCACTGAAAGTGAAGCGTTTTTGACTGGCACAGGATTTTTTGATCGCTTCCTTGGTGGGCGAATGGAGTCCACCATCTTTGTCAACGTTGGGCTTGATTCAGGTGAGGGTAACGGCAGCTTGGCAACGGACACAGGTGGATCCAACGAGCTCGTATCCACACTTGATCGAGACTCGCCAGTTCCTGCCTTCTCCATTTGAGCAACAGCCTTATGCCCAGGAATGTCAGTCTTCGCAAACGATCGCTTTGGGATCACGAATGATTCAACGCTTGAAAGCGTAGCTGGTTCTTCTTCCTTTATCACCTTGCGGGGGATCGGCATCATCTCGAGCAGCAGATCTTCCTTTCTACTTTTCTTTTCGTTTCCGTCTTCATTTTTTACTGGCCCAGCTGCATCATGAGGGACTGCAGGTGACCCCGCATGTCCTTCAACATTGTCTTCCTGTTTTACTAGCGCAGGTGCGGCTTCAACGACATCAAGTGGCTCTGCTTTCACCTTGTCTTTGGAGTCAGGTTTCACTGGATCAACCGGTGTGCCATTGGGGGTCGTAGCAAACCGTAAGCTTATCTTCGTAGTGTCCATTTCTTCAGGTTTCTCTGGACTTGCACATTTTCTAGCAACCTCTGCAGTATTGACTAGCACTTCCACCTTGATGTCAGTCTTCTCTGGTATTGGAGATGCACGGTTAGGCTCTCCGTTGCCTTCTGTCTTAACGGGTTCAGAAGATGTGTTTTTGATGGCAGCAGAAGAATTTGCATCGTTATCTTCCTGTTTAACCGGCTCGGGGGGCGTCACAAACCCGTCTTCTTTGTCCTCGGGCTTCACTGGCCGAACAGGTGTGGCTTTAGCGACTGTACAAGGCTCCACTTTAATTTCTTCTTCTTTGTCATCTGGATTCACTGAATCAGGAGATTTGTCAGGAGCGACGACAGGAGAGTCCATCTGTACATTTTTGTTGTCCAATTTTGTCGAAGCTGCAGTTCTGCATGGTTTGCGCTTTGCAGCAGACTTGTCTGCTGTATTCCTACTAGCAGTCGGCCGCCGTTGTTTAATTTTCTCCTCGACATCAGCTTCCGTACCGGCGAGACCCTTTTGCGCATCACGAGCCGCTTGAACCGCTCGCATGCGACTTCTCACCTTCTTTTTGAGCGCCTCACACGCCACCTGTCGCTTGAGTTTGAAGACAGCCATTCTCTCATGATCCCCAGTAGCCACCCGAAGTGCCTGCAACTTTTGCATCCGGTGCTGTCTCGAGGCTGCCGCTTTGGCTTTTGCTGAGTCTGTAGGGGACTTCTGTGAGCCCCCAACCTGCTCGTTTTTAGCTGCCTTAGCCGACCGTTTGCGTCGCGCCACGGTGCCTGCCTTGACGGATTTCTTCAGCCGTCTACGTCGCTTCTCCTTTGCGTCGTCGCTGCCTTCTGATGACTCGTCGCCGCTGTCCTCGTCTTCCTGCCGACGCAGCCGCTTCTTCTTGAAGCGTCTCCGACCCTCCCCCTCCTCCTTCTTTGGCTTCTTCTCCGCCGCCTTCTCGGGCGTTAGCTCAGTCGGCTGTGACGAGGAATCCGATGAGTCGTCGTCATCCAGAGCCCCCTGTAGCCGCTTGAGCCACGGCAACACCTTCTTGAGCGACGCATCGGACTTTGCCTCGGGCTCAGACATGCTGCTCGATTTTGGGCGTGCAAATTGAGACCAGTTAAAACAAAAAACTTCAAATTCCTACTATGATTTTTAAAATTTTGACAAGCTGATAATTCAATTATTGTGCTCAAAAATGTATCCGTTCAATCGAATGTGAAGGTCAACTCTATTACAGGTTGAAGTGGCTAATGATGTCTTGCAGACTCGCCGGACTCCTGCGCTTCACGCCGCCCACGACTTCGTCGAGACTGCGAGTCATTAAATGAGTTTAGCACATGGTTAGAGCCGAAAAGTACCGGAAGTACGCGCAGCGGACACCTACCAAAGCTTGCATGAGCTCCTGCTCGCGCTCTTGCAGCTGCTGCACCTGCTGCCGCAATTGCCTCATTTCGTTGCTTGGACTGGACTTGCCCTGCTGCTGCTGAGGTGCCTGCTGGTTCTGGCTCTGTCTAAGAGCCCTATTTTCCGCTTCCACCTGTCGCAGCCTCTGTTCAGCTGCTAGAGCCCGCTCTGTCAGCTTCTCGTGATCGTCCTGGAGAGTGTGAAGTTGGTTGCGCTGCAAGGTTGGGAGCCGTGACGGTGATAGCGCAGGGAGAGAAGGCTTTAGTGCACCGGATTGGTTGATCAATGGAAGTAAGCGCGGACTGGACGGGGTGGACGCTAGACTGGGCTGTCGCTGGGGCTGGGTACTCGCTTGACTCGACATTGAACCTGCGAGTTGAAGCCGAAGACGGAGTGCATCATTTTCTGTTCGAAGTACTTGGTTTTCGTGCCGCAGGTTGCTGAGTTCTAACTCAACGGGGTCCATTTGAACTGCTGGTTTGTTGCGGATGTTCTTGGCTCTAGTAGCGTAGTTGAGTGTGCTTAGCGTGTCCTCCAATGCTGCAGCTGATGGAGATACACACGCAACCATCAGAGTCAAACTATGGCCTCCAAGTGAGTCCATCAGCAGTTTGGTTAGTTTACTGTCGCGATATGGTATGAATTGGCTAGTGCTCGCGGTGCTGGAATTACCCCTAGCTGACGATGCTGCCAAGGCCGAGATGACTTTGCCCAGGGTAAGCAGACTGCGGTTGATGTTACCAGTTTCTTCCGCATTGCTAGACTTTGTCTCCTTCAGTCGTTCACTGCCAGCAAGGTCCACAAAGCTCATTTTCCCGTATCGAGTAACACCGTGGCTTTGGCCGCTGTCCGAGTCGCGCGTCTCGGTGCGATCCACATGGACAGTTAACAGCGAGTGACTGCGACTTGAATCGGCGTTCATACCGTGTGATGCCACGTGCCGATTTCGATGACCTTCATCAACAACAGCCAACACATCGGAAAGCGAGTCACACCGCACGACGAGGAGGTCCTGGACGAAGAAGCCGGAGTGTGCATTCCACCGCACGTTCAACGCCCCGGAACCCGGGTTGAGAAGGTCAAACACCTGTTCGTTGTAGATCTCACAATACGAGGCACGAACGACGGTCTTCACGTCAATTGGTGCTTGCTCCAAAAGTACGAAGAGGTGCTTGAGCGCCCGTGGAATTAGCCCGTCGGAGAGCCCAACCGCATTATTTGAGGCCCCCATCCGCTCCACTCGGGATTCCGTGCCTGCTAACAGCTCGTCGAGACCCGACATGCTGTATGTCTTACCTGACCCTGTTTGACCGTAAGCAAAAACGGTGGTAAGATATCCGTCCACCACCGACTCAAGTAGCGGAATCACCCCACAGGTGCGGAAGAACTGCCCCTGTGAAAGCCCCTCCGACGCGCAGAGGTCGAACTGGAAGCTGCGGACGAGGTCACGCGCTGACCCGGACGTGTTATTATTGCTGCCACTCGCAGAGGACACCACTTGAAGTGTGGTGGACGTCTTCAGAGGAAAACGGAATAGCGACGGATCTCCTCTCGCTCGCTCCGTTGCGTTCATAGGCCGGCACCGCACCACCACACGCACCGTATCTGCAGGTCTCCTGGGCGCATCGTCAATACCGTTCTGTTCTACCTCTGGAATCACTGACCGATCTGGGTCGTTATCTACAAGTCGACGTGGACTCCTGTCTAGGCGAGGCGAAGGACCGTCAGGCGTTCGCGAGCGCTGCACCGGTGGCAGTCCTGGAACCAGGTGACGCGGAGCAGCCACACCTGGCGATCGAAGACGACGGACTCGTCGAGCTCCTGTGGGTGGCGCAGCGCCTTTCATAGACTTGACCTGGTGGAGGCGGCACCGACGCCCAGATATAACTTCAATATGCATTTAACCAAAAGTATTGGCACATTACGAACAAACTGAAAGCCACAAAAGCATACCCTTTTATGGTACATGTACATGTACCGGTACCGTACCCCCCCCCCCCCATGACACGCGGCATTTGCGGGATCGATCCTTGACCCCATTTACCGTCATGGCGATACGTTCCCTTCTGTTGACGTTGTGCCTGCTGCTGGCCCTGGCCGTGGCGCAGGCCACGCGCACTGCTGTGGTGCTGGAATCCCCGGAGCTGCAGAAGACGCACTCCAAGTTCTTCAAGCTGCTCGAAGGTGCGACGAGATCGCTAGAATGAGGGGGTTCGAAGCTGCATACCCACTCTCTGTCTGTCTGTCTGTCTGTGCATTTACGTGCAGCCCGAGGCCACGAGCTGAGCTATTTCTCCGGCGAGGAGGATCCGCAGCCGCTGGAGCTCGAACGCTTCAGAGAGCGCACGTACGAGAACCTAGTGCTGTTCACGCCCCAGAAGGCGCTGGGCTCCCTGCGCAAGTCGGACTTGCTACACTTCGTGGAGGAAGGCGGCAACGTGCTGCTGTCAGCCAGCAAGAAGATCACCAAGGTGCAGCGCGAGTTCGCGCTCGAATGCGGCGTCGAGTTCGAGAAGAAGGGCAACGTGGTGCTGGACCACGTCAACCCCATCCAGGACGACAACGACATCTACAACTCGGTGATCGTCGCCAAGGACTTCGTGGCCTCGGAGCGTGTAGTGGGATCGCTGGCCTCCAAGCCCAAGCCCATCGCCTTCTCCGGCGTGGGCATGTCGCTCGAGCCCAACAACATCCTGGCCTTCCACGCGCTCATGGCGCCGGCCAGCGCGTACTCGGCCAACCCGGTCAAGCCCATCACGAACAAGGTGGTGACCAGCGACCTGCTGTTCGGCAACCAGATCGGCCTCGTGACTGCCGTACAGGGCCGCAACAACGCCCGCCTCATCTTCACTGGCTCGCTCGACCTCTTCAGCGACAAGTACCTTGACAACAAGGAGTTCGCCAACGCAGAGTTCGCCGATGCTGTGACCAAGTGGGGCTTCCAGGAGAGCGGCGTGCTACGCATGACGAACGTGAAGCACCACCGCGAAGACGGCTCGCAGCCGGCCAAGATGCTGAGCGACGCGAACCGTGACGACCAGCCGATCACGCTGTACCCGGACGCCGAGGTGGCGCGTGACTCGCTTGTGTACCGTGTGAAGGACAACCTCACGTACTCTCTCGATTTGCACGAGCTCAAGGACGGAAAGTGGGTGCCATACAAGGCCGACGATGTGCAGCTGGAGTTCGTCATGCTAGACCCTCACGTGCGTACGACGCTAACCCACGACAGCAAGGGCCACTTTTCGGTGACGTTCCAGGCGCCCGACGTGTATGGCATCTTCCTCTTCCGTGTGCTGTACCGCCGTCTGGGACTGTCTACGATCTACACGACGACGCAGGTTTCGCTGCGTCCATTCAAGCACGACGAATACGAGCGCTTCATCCCGGCCGCTTACCCGTACTACGCCTCAGCCTTCTCGATGATGATCGGTGTGTTCCTGTTCAGCGTGTACTTCCTGTTCTACGATGGTAAGCAGTAAGAAAGCGGGTGCAGACTCGAGCCTTAGCAAAAAGAGGACTCTTGTCTGAATAACGTGGAGGAATCCTTCAATCCAAGGCAAAGCTTCTTTGGGATCTGCCAACACATTGTCTTTCGTTGGAGGCCATTTACTGGCAGCGCTAATACGGTAAGTCACGGCATACCATCGTTTGAACCAGTAGCGGACCTTGAGTGCATTGATTCAACACCATCATGCACTGGTTCACTGAACACCGTTCAGGTGCCGGTAGGTACATGTACAGTCACCATCGTGCAAGCTCATTTCCGGAAGCCATTTCGCCACCTCGTCCTGCGTTACACACAGATGGTGCTGCAAGCACTGCAACACGTTGCACCTGCACTGCACTTCTGCCATTCGTGGTGATGTTGCCCAAAAATCGCGATGCACATGTACCAAATAGGGATGTTCGAGATGAAAGCATGCCGACGGAGCGAAGGGGATTCAAACCTACTACATGTACTTGCAATCTCGAAGGGCTACATGTATGGACTTATAACTTGGTCTACCCGCAGGCTTAAGCCAGTTGCTGCTTTAGCGGCGCCGGGACTACAAGCGCGGGACCGGTGTGGGGCACGTGGAAGCGTTGCCTTCGCGCTTCCTGGGCTGGTGAGTGAGTCTTTGCCGTCTTTTGAAGCTTCTCGGGGCTCTTTTCGTGGGCGTAAGAGGATACGACACCACGCGAATCGGAGTCCGAACCAGTGACATCCGAGTCCGTACCAATGGTGGCGGCCCCTGGTAGAGGGCGAGGGCAGCGGCCACGAGATTGACGTGGGCGCTTGGAGCCCAGGACGCCACCCCTCTTGGCCGTACTCGAGTGCATGTAAACACGCTGTAGGCCGCGAAGAACCTCTTCCGCCTCAACTTGCTCCATAGGGGTCACTTCACCATTACGCACGTAGGTCGAACTTCCCAACTTTTTCGAGATGCGTATCTCGGCGATGCACTCACTGGCGAGCTTCTTGGAAATGCGCATGGGGTTGCAACACAGTCGCGACGACAGAAAAGCACGAAGCGTAGTGCCCTCAGCGATCTCCAGTACCCCCTTAAAGAAGCAGTCAATAAGTGCCGCCGCGTACACCTCTTCATCATGAGACCACGGTCCACTGCGCCGGAAGGAGCGCACAGGGCTCGCGCTCGGCGTACTGGTCATGCTGGCTGTTCCCGTGCTAGACACACTGGCCATGCTTGCTTTGCGCTCACGCTTTACGGGTGTCGCTAACGGAGGAGCACTCTTGTGCGCCTCCTCATGGGCTAGACGCAGCTCAGTAATGCGACTTTCCATTTCGAAAAGCTCCTCAGAGAAGTCATCGTCGTCCGAGCTATCTGGTGAGGCATCTCCTGCTGCCTTGCGCACGTATCGGATAGAGCCAACGTTATCCGGAAACTTGCGTTCACCCATGCGTCGCGGCGCTAGTTTCATGGACAGCTGCTTTGGCGTGCAGCTCAGTTGCTGGCAGAGATAACGCACGAGCTTCGTGCCCTCAGGTAGGTCCAGCGACCCAACCATAAAGAACTCGAACATTGCAGTGACGAACTCCTCTTCTTCAGGTGATTCGAAACCTGTACGGATGATCGTAGGCTTGCCGCGTTTGGGCTTGGACGCTGACTTCTTCTTGCGATCAAGAGGGGACAACTTGTGGCGACGACGGAGGGCATCGTTGTCTTTGTCATCTTCATCTAGCTTGAACAGTCTGCGCTGTGGGTGACTGTGGCCTTCGTCCTCATCGTCGTTGTGATGGCTGCTCCATAGTCCGGAGCTGAAGCTGACCCCACGAAGATCTTCAAGCACGCGCTCAATTTCCTGTCGTTGCTTATCAGTTGGAGGAGGGTCGGCAGCTACAAACACTGAGGCCCCAACTTTCCTCGGAATTTTGTGGCCTGCCAACGATCCTGTGCCTAGCTTCATCGAGACACGGCGGCGGTTGCAGCGGAGATTCTCGGCGATAAACTTGCGAAGAGTCATACCCTCCGGCAAGTCCAGGAGCCCTTCCAAGAAGTACGCCACAAGTGCCGCGGCGTACTCTTCCTCAGCGCGAGACCACACTCCACTGCGCAAATATTGAGGCTTGTCATCCGTGGGAGATGGCGGTGTCTTCGGGCGGCGATGCTTGATGATGGCGTCTGCTTGCACCAGTAGGTCCAGCTTGGACACGCTGTCGTCGCCCCACACAGTGGAGGAGGACTTCTGCTGCTGGATTGATCTCTTTTTGTTTTCCTTTCCATCCTCACGGCCAGCTGCCGCTTGAACGTCGTCGTCTGAACGAGCGATGGCTGACTTAACAACGTTGTTACATGTATCTTCCTCTTGCTCCAGCTTGGTGTAGAACTTGGCGTCACCTCTGCTACGGACGTCATGCTGAGCGTCTTCAGGCGACTCGGCAGACGGCTGCTGAAAGTCCTGGAGGATCGCCACGGCGCACTGGAGCTCGTCGGCGCTCCACTTGCGGTTGGGCTCACGCGGAGGAGGGGCCGGCGGTGCGTGCTCCTCTTCCTCGAGGGCGGGGCTGAGTATCATGGAGAGATCCATTGTTGTCCTGTCCTGCTTGGTGCCTCTACTGTAGTCTGCGTCTGGTCGGACTGCTCCTCTCTTCGGCTCTGCTTGCGCTGCTGCTGGGGAGAACTGGAACTGAAGGCCAGAGCAGAAACGCGGAACAACCCACCAACCACAGCCTGCCCCCTCTCTGATGGCGACACGACAAAACTCCACACAGCAGGTATAGCTGTTCGTCCGTGTGTCCCGTCACGCTTTATATAGGAATTTGTAAGAAGTTGCACTCAGGTGCAACCTCATTCACATATCAAGAATTTCGAGACCAGGGGACGCCGCCACATCATCTACATGTACACGAGCTCTTTCTGAGCGAACAGCTGAGGCAGAAGCTGCCAAGGCAGCTCGAATCACCGGCCAACTGTGTGTGTCAACATTGCCGAGTGATGAAGGCACAGCTCCACTGGAACCTCCAGGGGAAACACGAGGGGCAGAAAAGGTCGGTAATATGTGGGTTAGGGTTCAGCAGACACGTTTATTCGTACACTTTGGCTGCAGGCCAAGTATTCAGCGAAGGCGCTTGATCGTCCAGGAAGTACATGTACGGAGATACACCAGCGATCGAAGATTTCCGTCGTCTGTGTATTGCAGTCGCCTGCAAACCTTTTGTGTCAAGTTTGTCGTAAGATTTGTGGTGCTAGCCGAGTCCTGGTTTGAGGTACATGTATTACACCACTCGTTGTGGTGATCGCGTGGAAGACATCAAGGGACATTCACAAATCGATGGCATGAGCAAGGCCAGTTTAGAGATGCCTCGAGTCAATGATAAATACGAAGTACATGTATGTCGATGCTCGAACGAGCAGTGCACAACGGTGCCAGGGATGAATTCCTTGGCCACTTGTGTGCCGATGCTCTGCTTGGCGTCGTTGCAGGCCTGGTTTTGCGACAGGAACTCTATCACACATCGAGCAAGCCGTCGAAACTGTCCGGATTTGCGACTCTCACTCGCTGCAAGCTCTGCAGGCTGCACCTGTTTGACTCCATCCTCTTTTTTTTCAAGCGGAGCATGCGTACAATACAGGTATTGATACCTATAATAATAATATGACCTGAAGATGCATCTCCAGTGCACCACTGGCTAAACGTCTGCGCTTGCGAGAAGCTTGGCATGATCCTTGGCCATGATTCCTTGCTGCGAATGTCAAACGCGCAACGGCAAGCGAGGCAAGCTGACGTCAAGACAGCATGCCACAGGGAGCAGATCCTAAAAGATCGTCAAGTGCAGTGCACTGTTCAACCATTGCTTGCACTGGTTGACGCTTTGGCGCACGAACTGGATTTCCTGCGCAACTTGATGAGGGACCACCGGGGCCAACTCGCACTGCAAGTGTCGCTGTTGAAACATGGACAACACCGAAGGTCTCACTGACAATCTACTTGTGCACATTCAACTACATGTAGACACTTTACCAATGTCAGTAAGCTTACATGTATTGATAGCCTCACACTTTATTTCGTTCCGAAAATGTTGCAAATTGCGCAATAGTGGTAATTAGCCACGAAGTCGTTAGAGCAACGGAAAAATGCCCATCCTAACGTTGCTTTTGTGTTAACGTTGCTTTAATTCGCGCAACAAATATTAATAATTATTTTTTCATCAAATCGTTGTCGAACCACATTTCCCCTTCATTCTGAAAAAAGCACGCGACGGCGAAAGCTACGCAGCGCCGCGGCGGGAGCGGCAGAAGCGAGACTTGCAACGTCATGAGTAAGTGTTAGGAGACCAGGACAAGTAGGTTAAGCGTTGCCTTCCCATGCATGTCTCCCCGCGAAGTAACCTTGCTTCGCTGTCCTGTCGTGCCTGCAAGTTCCGAGTTCCTGCATCCGAGCTGTCGAGATTGAAAACAGCTTTACGAAAGGCACAGGCAGACAATGGACACCAAATCAACCAACGGATGTGTAAGATGCTGCATGGGCGCATCTATGGAATGCTGAGACTGGGATCCCAAAGGTTGCACTGAGGCAATTGCAACTTCGTCAACTTCGTACATGTCAAAATACCTCCGTCCGATCGGAGCTGCTGGATGGATTTACTCCTAAGCAATGTGCATGCGATGCTCCGCCATGGCACTCAGGCTTCGATTCGCTGTGCTGGAGTGAAAGCCACGGGCTGTGACCGTGCCAGTTATATGAAAGAAAACGTGTGAGGCCAGATTCGGCAGTATCGTCATGAATTNATATTATTTCGCTATGTTGCCCGAGTATTAGCGTTGCTCTAGTGATATCGTTGCCTGAATTAATGTTGCCAGCTGAATTATCGTTGCTCTTGTGGCTACTTCAGTACCCCCAACGTGAAGTTGCAGTAACAGCACACACCAAGAAAGAAGAACCTAGGCCTGCTAACTACCTACGTTCGCTTTAGAAGGTGCTCTGATGCTGCTCTGATGCTCCTATCTGGTTGTCGTGCTACACAAACTCCATACTTTTCACTCCGAGCGATTCACTCGCTATTAAAACGGCTACACATTCGTCTGCTCTTGATGCGCCGATTGCGACTATAATAGTTGTGAGAACGTTGGCACCAGCAAACTCGGACGTCAACAATGGCTATGTCGCGATATGTCTCGCGCACTGGCTCGGGCAGGAAATATCACCGACTACTTTGAAAAAGTATCAGGACTATTTCTCGGCGCGCGTGTCACCTCCTCTGGGCAAGCGGCTAAAGGAACGACTCATTGACCGCATGGCAAGTGGAAGACGGAATATGCAGAAGGGATAAAACGAATCTGATGGGCAATGTGCAGCATTGGCTATGCATTGTTGTGGCAGCTTCGTAACCAAGTGGTGCATGAAGGAATACAATGGATAAGTCATCAACAATTGGAGTACATGTGGTCCAGCGGCATCAGGCAACTCCAAGCGGTAGCGCGGAGAGAGCGGAACCGGACCAAAACACGAATCCAAGGGCTCCAACTGCACATAAGTATTGAATGCTATACTGGAATGCGAATCGAAAGTGCTCCTCCCGCACCAGCAGGATTGGCGAAGTGGCTTAAGCAAAAAGAGCTCAAGCTACCAGAAAGTCTTAGAAAATATCAGGAAGCTATTAACAAAGGTTAAATAGACTACCTTCTCTCTCGCTATAATATGTCGCGATATTTCAGATTTGCTTGCTGCATTCTGAATTAGAATTTCAGAATTTCTGATGTTCTCTGGATATGTTATATTCAGAGTTCGTATCCAGAGCTCTTACCAGGATCGCGGACCCTCGCCAATCCTGTATAAATACATGCATGGATACTTTTGTATTACTTCAATACTTATGGACTTAAACAATCGTAGGTAAAACGACTGCAAACTGGATTAATTGTGAGACTCTATTCCAACAAGGTGAATGTTGACCCAGTTGGACAAGAACAACATTCGTGCAACGTTATTAATAAATTAGAGGCGACATTCGTGATACATGTATATTCATGTAACAATTCTCGACATGCAACACTCAAAATCCCTCAACGCCCTGCCGTTTAGATCGATGTTAGAGTCACAAACTGGATTTGTGACTTCGTACTTAAGTGCATATAAAATTACACATTCCATCACTGACCGTTTTTTGTGCATTTGATTTGATGTATGTATGTCATACTATACTAAAGTAGATCGGCGTTTCGACCGGTTTGTGCAGAAAAAAAACGTCTGCTTGAACTACCGTAGCTCACCACACTATCGGAATGCGAGAGGCTGCAGGAATGCAACGTGGCGATCAGGCTTCATCGCTACGAAGGCGCCATCGTGCTGCAGGCAAGCGGGCAGACGCTAGACCGCTGGCGCACCAACGGGGCCGCTCATGCTCAAGGCGGCAGAGGAGGATGGTTTGGGATTTCGTGACCTCTTTCATAAGAAATGGGCCAGCCAATCCGTCGGAATGGTACCGAATCATGCGTCTGGCACATTTCCAAAGGAGCAGACCAGTACGGTACGATTTCGGTTGCTCCTGATAGTCTTCATTGCTTAATTTGCTGGGTACTGGAACGTGGTGGCATCGATCGGCCGGGCGCCGCCGCTAGCTTCACCCCGCATCGGGTTGGTTTCGATGCGTTTGTGGCATTCGATGCGTGTGGCAACCCTAAGTCGTATGTGTTGCGTTTTGTGTGAACCTGCTGTGCGTGCAACGTGGTGGCGGCTTTGACAGCAGCCACAAGCGATCGACCAGACGTGTAATGGACCTACTTAGCCCAATACTTAAGCTTACACGTGTGCACACGTGTATGAGGAAGCGTAGGTTTCTTAGACTTTACTTTATTATACTTGCGTCTCACAAGTATAATTAAAGCTCGATTAAAGATAATAATTAACACTTTAAGTGAAATTGAGAACTGTATTTTGTTTGCTTATTTGTCATGAAGTTACCTCCTAAAAGTCATACTATGTAATAGGGGTCTGCCGACGGGTGGTCGGCAGAATCCTATGATTCTAATTGG
>LGSN01000229.1:0-43748 GCA_001314375.1 Phytophthora podocarpi | reverse complement strand
ACGAAGTCACTCGTCGTACTGATCTCGTTCGACAACGCCTCCGCCAACTTCGGCTCCAGCAGCGCCATACGAGTCGCGATGTTGGCCAGCGCGATAGACGGCTGGATCACCAAAACACCCTGCGCCTTCATCTCCTTGCTGAACTTGCAGTCCGGCACGAGCGCGATCATACGTGGGTGGGTCTCCCCCAGCAGAGACTTGAGCAGATGCACGTTCTCGCGCGTGCGGTTGGCGTCACCCGTGAAAATGAGCACGTCGGCCGACGACATGGCCTGCGCGGTGTCGCGGTCCTTGAGTGTGTTCTTGTACGAGATGAGGTCTCCCTTGGCAGCACGTTTCAGGATAGTCTCGTTCATCTTCTGCCACTTACTGGTGCGCTCTTCGTCCAGGAGAGGCACGTTGACCTGCGCTCCATAAAGCGATAGTTCGAGCGCGACCTCGAAGGCGACTTCGTCGTCTCCGATGACAACGGCATTTTGCACCTTGAAAAACGGTAGTGGCATTCCCGTGTCTCCACTGTCAAGCACTGAAATTCTGCTGACTCTGCTGTTTCTGCCGGCCCTGACAGACAAGCGACTTTGTCGCTCTTTACGGCCACCTTCATTGTCTTCGTGCTCAACATCCTTGCCATCGACATCATTTTTCTCGTCGTGTTCATCATCTAGTGCACGGTCCTTCAAGGTCTCACCTGCACGACCCAAACCCATCGAGCACAACACGGGACCCACGATCTGGTTCACCACCACTGCTGCCACGATCGTCGCCGCAAAGTCGGCCGCCCACGTATCGTCGCTCATTGCCTTCACCTCGTTGGCCAGGCCCAGTGCCACGCCAGCCTGCGGTGTCATGGTCAACCATAGGTTGTTGTACTGCCTTGGTGGCAACTTGAGCAAGAAGCGACCACCGACGTAGCAAGCAGTGAAAATCGCGACATACCGCAGCAGCACATACACTGTCATGAGCGGGATGGCGTGCACCACCTGATCCAACTTCAGAGCTGCGCCCGTCATGACGAAGAATGGTAGGAACATGTATGGTGCTGCGGTGTCGAGAATGACGTGCATGTCGTGTCGTATACCCGAGTGGTGTCCAGCAATACACGCGGCGATCATGAGGACGAGCAGTGGCTCGAACTTAACTTCCCACGTTAGGCCAAATGCCACGTCGGTGGCCTTGGCGATGGTCGTTGTTGAGATGTAAAACACGTACCCCATCGTCAACCAAATGAAGCCTTTCAAGCAGAGCGAAGTCTGAGGCGTCAGAAAGAAGGAGGAACCAGCAGCAGCTCTCCCATGCTCGACATCTTTTGCGTAAGCGTTGTGGGGGTGTGGGGTGCTGTCCACATCTACAGAAGTAGCTTTGGTGTCAGTCTTCTGGTTGTAGTATGCTGAAGCTCTTGGACTCGCGTCAGTATTAGCGTCCCCATGGCCGTTTCCATGCTCCAAATGATCGTGGTGCTCACCTCCAGGGATCTGAAAGATCGCGAACGTCAACCCCGCCAGAACCACGCCAAGCAAGACGTTTGACATGACGATGCTCAGTGTGAACATTAGGTTGCCCATGGATACGTCTAACTCGGCGCAGTAGATGGAGGAGACAATGCGTGAAATCGAGAAGGACAGGAGCACCACAAACTCCGCTGTCATTGTAGCGCCCAGCATCAGACTGGTGAACGGACCCACGCTGTTCAGCTCGATCTTGATCGCCATCACCGTCGCTGGCGAGCCCAAAACGGAAATGGATCCGAACATGAGTGCAATGCCCAACTGGCAGCTTAGAGCTAGGTCGTCGTAGAAGAAGGCGCTTTCAACTAGCAAGTGCACGGACGTGAGAATGACCATCGCGGTCATGTACAGCGTCCCGAGCAGAATGAAGATGGCCTTGAGCTGTGGACGCAACTCCGGTAGATAAATCTCCTGACCGGCCTGGAACGAGATGAACGACAGCGCCAGAGCACTCACGTAGTTGGACAGCATATCTACGAGGCCTTCCGTGAGCAAGTTGGCGACGAACGGGCCAGCGATGATGCCGATGACCAGGTACCCCGTGATTAATGGAAGCTTGAAGAACTTGGGGAATAATAGGCCGAGTGGGTGAGCGGCCACGAGTACGATGACGAAGGCCAGTCCGTATCGTAACGTGTCGATGGTGTTGTTCCAGGAGTTGAACGGCACGGTTTTGTCCTCGTCGCCGGCGGCACCGCTTAATTTTCGGGCAATATCATCGCGCGGTGCTGATTGACCCGAGACGACGTGCAAGGAGGCAGCAGCGACCACCGAAAGCGCGAGTACGAGCGCAGATGGGTGTGGTGCTGATTGCAGCCGCCTTGAGCTGCCAAGAGTGTACTTCTTTTGCATCGGGCTCGTGGGCTTTCTAAGCGTGAGGTTGAGCACTGTAAGATGTCGAAGGCGAAAGCTGGACTGAACTTGCAGCGATGTTCACGTCACGTATTATACATGTAGTGACGAATCGGTCGTTTAGCATTTCCTACTTCGAAGTACGTGCGTAGAGTGTCTGCGATGCCTCGATTTTCTGTAGTCTATCCCTACAGCCCTCAACTGCAGTGCACTGTGCACCGTCTGGACGAGCACCGTCCATGTGTGGACAGTGCCCGAACGAAGGAAACCATGGCGCACATTTTCTGGGAATGTCCGTGCGCACAAGCGTGTTGGGTCTGGCCAATAGCACGACTGCAAGGATTCCGACGAAATTGCGCGTCCAGAACGCCTCCACCGATCTCATCTGAGATTCGCAACAGACTTCAGACGGCCTTCGCTGATGATGCAGCAGCGTATGAAGTCGACTGGAGTCGAAGCTGGTGGGTACTGTACTCAGTTCGCTATGCGTTACAGTCCTATGGTTACCGCGAAATCGGATCGTTCACAAGAACGAGCAAATCACAGTCGATAAATGAATTCCGGAAGATGGCTCAAAGACACCTACGCGCACTGGCTAAACGAGAGCAAAGACGCCCACACACCAAAATTCAAGGAACGCGGCTACTCCTATCATATCCATGATATGCCTAGGATTCGGAACCATCAGAGCAACCACCTTTGGGGGTGAGCCATGTACAACCACCGGTTCTGGTACAGATACCGGCATTGCTATCCTGGCTTAGGACATTCCAGACATCTTGTACTACGCCATTAACAGTTAAATAGACTAGTCTGATCCTCCCTCTCTCAGTGTCCGAGTATTTCCTCCAGCTTCTTGTGTGTTCCGCACGATAGCGACAGTGTACTGCAAACCGAGCAAAACGGCACAATTTGTGGCCGTGTGTGAGTATTTCATCCATATGACCACACTTTCATTTTCAACAATGTTTTTAGGGCTACAAACAGACTACGGTAGTTTCATATCCATTACGTTGAAGTTGACCCCACCAAGCTTAGAACCCGGGCTTGGTGCGGCCGGGCGTACGCTTTCCTCGGCCGCCGCCACCCCGTTGCAAGCGACTTGCTCCAAGTTGAATAGATGATCGCTGGAGACTTAGCCTTGAGTTGCCACGCGACGAGTATGGTCCATAAGTTGCATCCATAATAATCTCTTCGGTTTCATCGTGCTCGTCGTGCATGACGAAAAACTCCGATGCGTTCCTGTCACGCTGGAACGGATCAAAGCCGGCGGCCGATGAAGTACCAAACATGGCAACACGCGACGGCGGGGGTGGCAACGGCAAGTTCTCCGTGGTGAGAGCCTCAGCAAGCCGATCGTAATCCACCGAGTGGTGGCTCACCACATTGCGGCCCAGAGCCAAACGACGGCCCTCCAAACGCATCTCCGACAGATCTCCACCGTCGCCCCGCAAGAAGTACGACGCCGTACTGAAGTCACTCGTCGTACTGATCTCGTTCGACAACGCCTCCGCCAACTTCGGCTCCAGCAGCGCCATACGAGTCGCGATGTTGGCCAGCGCGATAGACGGCTGGATCACCAAAACACCCTGCGCCTTCATCTCCTTGCTGAACTTGCAATCCGGCACGAGCGCGATCATACGTGGGTGGGTCTCCCCCAGCAGAGACTTGAGCAGATGCACGTTCTCGCGCGTGCGGTTGGCGTCACCCGTGAAAATGAGCACGTCGGCCGACGACATGGCCTGCGCGGTGTCGCGGTCCTTGAGTGTGTTCTTGTACGAGATGAGGTCTCCCTTGGCAGCACGTTTCAGGATAGTCTCGTTCATCTTCTGCCACTTACTGGTGCGCTCTTCGTCCAGGAGAGGCACGTTGACCTGCGCTCCATAAAGCGATAGTTCGAGCGCGACCTCGAAGGCGACTTCGTCGTCTCCGATGACAACGGCATTTTGCACCTTGAAAAACGGCAGCAGCGATCGGGGATCTCCGTTGCCCAACGTCACAGCCGGACTCGACATCCGTCGGCTAACTTCGAACTGACTAATGCCAGCACCGCCGCCATGGATGCTGCTAAACCCGCCGCCATGAATGTTGCTAAAACGACCACCATGGAAACTCTTGTCACCGCTATCCACGTCGACTTTGGGTGTAGTGTCCGCCTGCAACATACGGTCCTTCAACGTCTCACCTGCACGACTCAAACCCATCGCGCACAACACGGGACCAATGATCTGGTTCACCACCACTGCCGCCACGATCGTCGCTGCGAACTCAGCAGCCCAGGGTTCGTCACTCATAGCCTGCACCTCGGTGGCCAGACCGAGCGCCACGCCAGCCTGCGGCGTCATCGTCAACCACAAGTTGTTGTACTGTTTCGGCGAGAGCTTCAGCAGGTAACGACCGCCGAAGTAGCAAGCGATGAAGATCGCCACATACCGCAGCACCACGTACAGACTCATGAGTGGGATGGCATCCACGACCTGGTCCAGCTTCAACGCTGCACCCGTCATGACAAAGAATGGCAGGAACATGTAGGGGGCGACGGTGTCGAGGATCACGTGCATGTCGTGGCGGATAGCCGAGTGGTGGCCAGCGACACACGAAGCGATCATGAGCACAAGCAGAGGCTCGAACTTGACCTCCCACGACAACCCGAAGGCTGCGGCGGTGGCTTCGGCGACGAGGGTGCTTGAAATGTAGAACATGTCCCCATCGAAAGCCAAATGAAGCCCTTGAGCGACAGCACTGCTTGAGGCGACAGGAACGCAGGAGGTGCGTGCTGAAGTTCTTCCAATGTGCAGTCATCGGTTCCATTATGCGGGTGTGGCTCCATGTCTGGGTTCGTGGAGGTAACCTTTTGGTCGGTTCTCTGATCGAAGTAGGACGCGTTGTTTGGTCCTGCAGCTCCATGGTCAGCTCCGTGCTCATCGTGATGCTGCTCACCTCCGGGGATCTTGAAAATCAAGATAATCAGGCCACCCAGAAGAATACCCACCAGCACGTTGGACGCCACGATGCTCATGGTATACACCAGGTTGAGCATCGACACATCCAGCTTCGCACAGTAGATAGAGCACACGATGCGTGAGACGGAGAACGAGATGAGCACGATAAACTCCGCCGTCATTGTAGCGCCAAGCATTAGACTGGTGAACGGGCCAACACTATTCAGCTCAATCTTGATCGCCATCACCGTCGCTGGCGAGCCCAGGACGGAAATGGACCCGAACATGAGCGCAATACCCAACTGGCAGCTCGTTCCCAGCTCACCATAGAAGAAGGCGCCCTCAGCCAGCAGCATCACAGAAGTCAAGATGACCATCGCCGTCACGTACAGCGCAGCAAGAAGAATCATGATAGACTTGAGTTGCGGACGCAGCTCCGGCAAGTAGATCTCCTGGCCTGCCTGGAACGAGATGAACGACAGCGCCAGAGCGCTTACGTAGGTCGACAGCATATCCACCAGGCCCTCCGAGAGCAAGTTGGAGACGAACGGCCCAGCGATGATGCCGATGACCAGGTAGCCCGTAATGAGCGGTAGCTTGAAGAGCTTGGGGAAGAAAAGTCCGAGCGGGTGAGCAGCTACGAGTACGACGACGAAAGCGAGAACATACTGCAGCGTGTCGATGGCGTTGCTCCAGGAGTTGAACGGCACGGTTTTGTTCTTGTCGCCGCCACCTCCGCTCAATCGGCGCGCGTAGACATCGTTGTCGTCGATATCTTCCCGCAACACGGAGTGACCTGAAGCTACATGCAAGGAAGTGGCTACGACCAGCGAAAGCAAGAGCAAGAGCACCGTCGTGTGCGGTGCTGCTAGCAGACGCCTGGTGCAGGCACGGGTGGCCTGGTACGGCATCTCCTTGAAGTTTATCGCGATAAACGGTTGAGCTGCCGACGGTAAATCCTAGAATGAACGGATTGCGGTGTGCTTGCTGGGTTTCCGTGGTGCCAAACCCAAGGCGGCGCACGTGCTTCATCAAGCGATTGGCCTGAGAAATATGCCGAGCGATGATGGACTGCAGCATCATCAGATGCAGCTCCGCGGGAGGACAAAGTCCGGCTCCATGTCGCCAACTCGGCCACATTTTCAAGCAGACAAGACGCGCTTGCACTGTCAATGCAGGTCACCTGCATTGCAGTTTACCAGCAGGGTGACATTAATGGTGCAGATCCCGATTAAAAACGCCTTTAATCTCTCCGACCGGCAACATGCGTTCGGTTTACGAGGAAGTGTACCTAAAGCGCAGCGCCATGGAAATGACAGCAACACTGGCTCACATTATTGTGGCCACACATTATGCGTCACATACATAGGCTCCAAATCTCGGGCTCCAAAGCTTTCACGCCCCCACTTGCCTGCATTTCGTCCTTTCGCTAGAATTCGACGGCAATCGATTGCGAATTGGAATGGCATCGCATCCATCCATGTACATGTAAACAATATCCATACAGTCTGGCGATGAAAACTGCAGGCTGTGGCTTCAGCTTCCTAAGCTGCGCAGCTCGGAAGATAGAGGGGTGATCTGAGGGTCACCGTGTGACACAGTAAGAGCGCGATTCGATGGATGGAATGAATCTTTCCGGCACCGTTTAACTCTTGCTGCTCCGGATCGTGTCGGTCCATTTCGGTTCAAACTTACCGGCCCCCCCAAGGATGGAGTAAACTCGACGATTACGATGCCCGCGCGTAGCTAACGACACCTTGTGGCAGTCTTCGGATGCTAATTGATCCTGGGTTTCCATCACTACAGGCTACTCCTTTGGTCTCTGGCTGCGATCGCCGATACATCATATCTGCACCAATGCTCAACCAGCAGCCCAAGTTCCGATATCAACAAGCTTCGCCACACGACTTTTCGCAGAATCGGTCGGTCGCGCTAGCATTTCAGCATGTCACAGTAGCTGCTTCCCCTCTGCCGTCCCTTTTGCACCACTCGCTTCAGTCTCCGACTTGTTTATCAGTTGAGCTCCTCAGTCCACCCAGTCCGGTCCACCCAGTTCGACGCCATGAGGAGCGACGTGACCGCCGAGGAAGAGGCCATGCTGCAGCGTCCGTTCGTGCGGGGCGAGACCGACATCTTCGCGTACCTGACGGCACTCATGAAGCAGCGCACCTTCATCTTCGACGGCGGCATGGGCACCATGATCCAGACGCACAAGTTCACGGAGGAAGATTTCCGCGGCGAGCGCTTTAAGGACTCTCCGTGCCTCGTGAAGGGCAACAATGACCTGCTGTCCATCACGCAGTCACAGGTCATCAAGGACATCCACAAGCAGTACATGCAGATCGGCCAGGCGCAGCTCATCGGCACTAACACCTTCTCGGGCACCACCATCGCCCAGGCCGACTACCAGATGGAGCACTTGGTCTACGAACTCAACTACGAGTCGGCCAGGCTGGCCAGAGAGGCGGCCGATGAGGTCACGCAGCTGGACCCGCTGCGCCCACGCTTCGTGGCCGGGTCTATCGGTCCGACGAACAGAACGCTGTCCATTTCCCCCAATGTGGAGGACCCGGGCTTCCGCAATGTGACGTTCGATGAGCTCGTGGACGCCTACTACACACAGGTGGAAGGACTCGTGAATGGCGGCAGTGACGTGCTCCTGGTCGAGACCATCTTCGACACTCTGAACGCCAAGGCGGCGGTGTTCGCTATCAACAAGTACGAGGAGGCGACTGGATGCAAACTCCCGCTGTTTATCTCCGGCACCATTGTGGATATGAGTGGACGCACGCTGTCGGGACAGACGACGGAAGCGTTTTACGTGAGTCTGCGCCACTCGAAACCTTTCTGCATTGGTTTGAACTGTGCACTGGGTGCCAACCAGATGAAGCCATTTTTGCAACGTCTGGCGAATGTTGCGGAATGCTTCGTGTCGGTGTACGCCAATGCTGGTCTGCCCAACGCCATGGGTGGGTACGATGATACCCCGGCCATGATGGCCGAGTACTGCGAGGAGTTCTCCAAGGACCGTCTGATCAATATGATGGGCGGATGCTGCGGCACGACGCCCCAGCATATCGAGGCGATCGCAATCATGGCGGCCAAGTACGATCCGCGTCCGCTCCCTGAGCTCAAGGATCCATTCATGTGGCTCTCGGGTCTCGAGGATATGGTCGTCACCAAGGAGCGCTTCAGCTTCTTGAACGTCGGTGAACGATGCAATATCTCCGGTTCGATACGCTTCAAGCGCCTCATCATGAAGGGCGACTACGGTACAGCTATGGACGTGGCACGCCAGCAAGTTGAGGACGGTGCTATGGTAATTGACGTGAACGTCGATGACGGCATGCTGGACGGTGTTGCAGCCATGGAACGGTTTCTGAAGATTGCTGTGACAGAGCCCGATGTGTCCAAGGTCCCGTTCATGGTTGACTCGTCCAAGTTCCACATCGTGGAGGCGGGACTCAAGTGTGTGCAGGGCAAGTGCATCGTGAACAGTATCTCGCTCAAGGTCGGCAAGGAGCTTTTCATGGAGCATGCTCGCATCGTGAAGAGTCACGGTGCCGCAGTGGTTGTTATGGCCTTCGATGAGGAAGGCCAGGCTGCCACTGAAGCCGAGAAGGTGCGCATTTGCAAGCGCTCCTACGACATTCTGGTGAATGAGGTAGGCTTCCCGCCGGAGGATATCATTTTCGATCCGAATATTTTGACTGTCGCCACGGGTATGGAGGAACACAACAACTACGGTGTGGACTTCATTAACGCGTGCCAAATGATCAAGGAGCAAAACCCGTACTGCAAGATCAGTGGTGGTGTGTCCAACTTGTCGTTTGGTTTCCGAGGCGTGAATGTCATTCGAGAGGCGATTCACAGTGTGTTCCTGTACCACGCCATCAAAGCTGGTATGGACATGGGAATTGTAAATGCGGCAATGCTCGAGGTGTACGATGACATCCCGAAGGATCTCCTTAAGTTAGTCGAGGATGTGGTGCTAAACCGTAACCCGGACGCTACGGAGGCGCTGCTAGACCGCTCTCTGATCGAGAAGGAGAAGGCCGACGCTGCAAAAAAGGGTGGTGCCGTTGCGAGCGGTGGTAACAAGCAGGAATGGCGCAACAAACCTATCGGTGAGAGACTTACATACGCCTTGGTGAAGGGTATTTCAGAGTTTATCGACCAGGATGTCGAGGAAATGCGCAAGGTTGCAGCGAAGCCTCTTGACGTGATTGAAGGTCCGCTCATGGATGGCATGAACGTTGTGGGTAAGCTGTTTGGATCGGGCAAAATGTTCTTGCCGCAGGTCATCAAATCCGCTCGTGTGATGAAGAAGGCTGTGGCGTACTTGCTTCCATTCATGGAGGAAGAGAAGAACCAACGTCGCTTGGAAAACACGGCCAATGGTATTGCAAATGAAGACGAGGACGAGGATTCGCAGTACGCCGGCAAGGTGCTCATCGCCACCGTGAAGGGAGACGTTCACGATATCGGCAAGAACATTGTGGGTGTGGTGCTCGGCTGCAACAACTACAAGATTATCGACATGGGTGTCATGGTCCCGTGTGAGGATATCTTGGCCGCCGCTAAGAAGCACAACGTCGACGTGATCGGTCTGTCGGGTCTAATTACTCCGTCTTTGGATGAGATGGTGTACGTTGCTCGCGAGATGAACAAGGCCGGCCTGAATATTCCCCTGATTGTTGGCGGTGCCACCACCTCGAAGATGCACGCGGCCGTAAAGATCGCCCCACACTACTCGACTCCTGAGCACCCTGTCATGCACGTGTTGGATGCCTCTCGCAGTGTGGTTGTGGTCGGCAACTTGCTTCGACAGGATGAAGAGCGCGACGAGTTTGTGGAGGAGGTCATGGAGGAGTACGAGGAGATGCGTGAGGACTACTACGCGTCCCTGGATGACATCAAGCTTATTGGTTTCGAGAACGCGAAGAGTAAGTGCTACCAAATTGACTACACGGCCAAGCCTCCGTTCCAGAAGATTAACCGCGTGGGGCTGCATGTCATTGAGGACTTGCCTCTAGAAGACCTGGTACCTTTCATCGACTGGAACCCGTTCTTCCAGACTTGGGAGTTGCGCGGTCGTTACCCGAACCGTGGCTATCCGAAAATTTTCGACGATGAGACGGTCGGCGCCGAGGCTCGCAAGGTATTCGACGAGGCTCAGAAGTTGCTGCAAGAGATTATGGACAAGAAGCTGCTTCGTGTGCGCGGTGTCTCGGGTATCTTCCCTGCGTACCGCGAGGGCGATGACGTGATCGTGTGTGACCCGAAGAACCCGGATCAGGAGATGTCGAAGTTCTGCATGCTGCGCCAGCAAGCCGAAAAGGAGACCAGTGATCCGTACATCTCGTTAGCTGACTTCATTGCGCCCAAGGGCGTCGGCGGCCAGGACTACATCGGTGGCTTCGCTGTTGGTGTGTTTGGCGTGGAGGAGATGGCGGCCAAGTTTGAGGCCGACCACGACGACTTCAACAAGATTATGTCCCAGGCGATTGGCGATCGTCTGGCGGAAGCTTTCGCGGAGTATATTCACCGCGAGATGCGTGTCAAGGACTGGGCCTACGCTGCCGACGAGGTTCTGAACCAGGAGGACCTGCTCAAGGTGAAGTACGATGGTATCCGTCCTGCCCCCGGGTACCCGTCGCAGCCCGACCACACGGAAAAGCGTGCGCTGTGGGACCTGCTGAAGGCGGACGAGCTGATCGGCCTGAACCTCACGGACAGCTACATGATGCTGCCCGGCTCGGCGGTCAGCGCGCTGTGTTTTGCGCACCCGGACTCGCAGTACTTCGCCGTGGGCAAGATCGGCAAGGACCAGGTCGTGGAGTACGCCAAACGCAAGGGCCAGACGCTCGAGGAGACTGAACGCTGGCTGGCACCGATCCTCGGCTACGACCGCTCGGCCTAAGCGTATCCAGACAAATCTAAAGACTGTAAGCCTCCATTGAACCTGTGCAGCGAGAGTATGTGTGAGCTGTGTGGTTCGCTCGCGCGGCCGAACGTCGGGACGATAGAAATGCCGATGGAGAGGTGGGCATCCTGCAACTAGGCCTGCCTCCTCCATTGCCATTCCTGCGTGCATCTTAAGTGATGCACGGAACTATTCGCTCAGTTGAGCTTCTTGAGCGAATGGTCAAGTCCAGACGGCCAGTCTAGCGGCCGACACCAGCAGCAAGCGCCACAGACTTGCGTAGGGCTAATAGTAACCTTGTGAACATGACATCCTGCACATCAGTGATGCATCTATCATTGCCTACTGTACCAATCCATTGCGTTTCCTGACGAGCGCAGCAAAAATGGTCATTTGTAAAGGTTATGGCATAAAATACTACTGCACCATCGCTATAAACCCGTTCAAGATGCATCATTAACGTCAACTTGAAGTACACCCATGTGTCTTTTTGTGCTAATTTCGAGCTTCTATGTCCTAGTTGAACCAACCGCCGCCAGTCCGCAATCTCCAGCGGTCAAGGCAAGTGCAAGAGCTCGGCATCGCTGACCATCACTCCACATCATGTGGCGCGTGGGCGGCTCCTCCGTGAGCCTTCGCCGCGCAGCCACCACCCGCCTCCCGCTGCTGCGCGCGCTGAGCACCAAGCCAGACTCGTCCGCGTACCCGCCGCAGTGGCTGTCGATGGCCACCAAGGAGCTCAAGGGCAAGGATCCGACCACGCACCTGCTGTGGCACACGCCCGAGGGCATCCCCATCAAGCCACTGTACACGCAGAAGGACCTAGAAGCTCTGGAGCTCGAGCAGGCGCCCGGCACCTTCCCCTTCACGCGCGGACCCTACGCCTCCATGTACACGGCCAAACCCTGGACGGTGCGGCAGTACGCCGGCTTTAGTACGGCCGAGGAGTCCAACGCCTTCTATAGGAAGAACTTGGCCGCCGGCCAGCAGGGCCTGAGTGTGGCCTTCGACCTGGCCACGCACCGAGGCTACGACTCGGACCACCCGAGAGTCCACGGCGACGTGGGCATGGCGGGCGTCCCCATTGACTCCATCGCAGACATGAAGGTCTTGTTCGACAGCATCCCGTTGGACAAAATGTCCGTGTCCATGACCATGAACGGAGCCGTGCTGCCGATTCTGGCCATGTACATCGTGACGGCCGAGGAGCAAAGAGTGGACCAGAAGCTGCTGTCCGGTACCATCCAGAACGACATCTTGAAGGAGTTTATGGTGAGAAACACCTTCATCTACCCGCCGACGCCGAGTATGCGGGTTATTCAGGACATCTTCGGCTATACGTCCGAGTACATGCCCAAGTACAACTCCATCTCGATCTCTGGCTACCACATGCAAGAAGCTGGAGCTGATGCGGTTCTCGAGTTGGCCTTTACGATCGCTGATGGGATTGAGTACGTGAGGGCGGCGCAGGCCTCCGGTCTTGATGTGGATGCAGTGGCCCCGCGGCTGTCGTTCTTCTTTGCTATTGGCATGAACTTCTACATGGAAGTCGCCAAGTTACGTACGGCGAGAAAGCTCTGGGCCAATTTGATGAAGGAAAAGTTTGAGCCGAAGAATGCCAAGAGTTTGCTGCTGCGTACGCACTGTCAGACATCGGGATACTCACTGACTGAACAGGACCCGTACAACAACATCATGCGGACGACGGTGGAGGCCATGGCTGCCGTCATGGGTGGCACGCAGAGTCTACACACGAACGCTCTGGACGAGGCGCTGGGTTTGCCGACGGAGTTCAGCGCTCGTTTGGCCCGTAACACGCAGCTGGTATTGCAGGAGGAGACCGGCATCCCGCGTGTGGCTGACCCGTGGGGTGGATCGTACCTGATGGAAACGCTTACGCAGGAATTGTACGATGCAGCCTTAGAAGTGATCAATGAAGTGGAGGAGTTGGGCGGGATGGCCAAAGCCATTGAATCTGGCATGGCCAAGCTGCGAATCGAAGAAAGCGCAACGAAGAAACAGGCGCGCGTGGACTCCCGTGAAGAGACCATTGTCGGTGTAAACAAGTACGTGGTGGAGAACCCCGATACGGTTGATGTACTAACGATCGACAACACGGCAGTGCGCAAGAAGCAGATCGCGCGCATCAAGGAGACCAAGGCAAACCGTGATGAGGCTGCAGCTCAAGCGTGCTTGCAAAAGCTGCGCGACTCAGCAGCACTCACGGAAAGCACGGGTCCGGGTAAGCATCCGATGAACCTCCTCAAGCTCTCAGTGAATGCGGCACGAGCACGCTGCACGGTAGGTGAGATCTCAGAGGCTCTCGAGGACGTTTGGGGTCGACATGTCCCGAAGAGCTCGGTTGTGTCGGGTGCATACCGTAACGAGTACAAGCATAATGATGAGGCTGAAGCTGAGTACAATGAAGTCGTCAAGGAGATCGAGGCCTTTTCGGAGCGCTTCGGTCGCCGGCCTCGCATGCTGGTTGCCAAGATGGGCCAGGACGGCCACGACCGTGGTGCTAAGGTTATTGCATCGGGATACTCGGACATGGGCTTTGATGTCGATGTGGGGCCTCTCTTTTCGGTACGTTGCTCAAACCTTGATGTTACTTGCTAAATGCACTGTGAACTAAAGCTCTTTTGCTGGTATTAATTAATAGACGCCGGAAGAGATAGCGCGTCAAGCCGTGGATGCTGACGTGCATTGTGTGGGTGTCAGCTCTCTCGCAGCCGGCCACAGTACCCTGGTGCCGGCGCTCGTCAAGGCGCTGAAGAACAAGAACGCAGAGCACATCCTGGTGATCTGCGGAGGGGTAATCCCGCCTAAGGACTACCAGTTCCTATATGATGCAGGTGTGGGTGCCATCTTCGGTCCGGGCACTCGCCTCCCTGTGAGTGCGCTCGAGACCCTACGCGCCATCATAAAGAAGTCGGAAGAAAACGATGCCAAGGGTCTGTAAGCTGACTTATACTCGAAGACAAAGAGAAGATCCCAATCTACGTGATGATGTCGAATGTACGAGTGATGCTTGCTAGCAGAAACCGTTTATCTGAAGCTTTCGTTCGTTCATTCGTTTGCTATCCATATCGCCCCTAGCGTGCTGTGCACTCACACAAATGTGTCTTCATATCCTTTCCGACCTCATAAATCAAACCTACTGGAACCTCATACCTGCCAAAATCCTACTTACTTACGTGGTGCTGAGGCTGCGTTCACCTGCTCACTCACTCTTGGCTTCCTTCACTGGACGCCGCTTTATTTTCGAGTTCATCCTCTCCTTGAGAAGCCTGCTCAGTTATTTGAGCAAGTGCAGCGCTGTGGCGACGATAGCGGCGTCGCTTGGCCTGTTGACGACGTGTGGCTGCGGCCTGCACCTCCTCAGAAAGTTGCCGCAACGTAAAGTTCGGGAAGACCTGCGTCGTGGGCATGTGCATACCCGTCATTGGAGAGATGTCACTCGTTGTGAACCACTGCAGAATAGCTTCCCGTTCGTAGCTGTGTCCGTCCGCAGCTACAACTGGGTCCAACATCGGGCATCCAGTGATCGGACAGATGAGCTGCTCGGGCACAGCAGGCTCATCTTCATCCTCACCACCTTCACCTTCGTACGACTCGAAGTCTTCGCTTTCTTCGTACGTTTTCCAGTGCATCATCAACTCCTCCTCGGCATGGTCTTCATAAGCCACAGCTAAGCGGTCAGCAGCCGTGAAGGCACGCACAATATGTCCACGATTCGTGCGAGGTCCGCAGTCGATCAGGTCGTCATCGTAGCCACCGTTGAAGTGTCCAGAAGTAACACGTCTCGGCACACTCCAGTACACACGTACAAACTCGTGTTTAACCTGGCCGTACGCGTCCTTCGAGCTCGCCACGAAAGTCTGCACGCCGGAGGACACACCGGAACGCAGCAGATCGTGCACACTACGCATCATGGTCGAATATGCCTGGGAGCCAAAGAAGGCCACGAACGCAGCCGAGTTCTCGAATTGAATTCGTGGCGTATCAGGCAGAGCGCGCCAAACACGCTGGGCACCTGTGACTACACGGAATTGGCGCACTCGTGTCACTTGGTTGTGCAGTTGCTCCGAGGCGTCATGAAGGAGAGATGGACGGCGTTCGACATGCACCAAGTTGCGATGCAGCTCGAAGCTCAAAGGCCATCCTTCTTGGCTAAGCGTCTGAGCGAACACTTGGTCCTGGAACATGTCCAGCACTTCAAGCCTTGCACCAGGCAGCAGAATTTTTGAGTAGTACTCAAGCCCTCCAAAGCCCGTCAGTCGCACAATATCCCCCTTACGTGGCTCCAAGTCATTGGAAGCAGCAGAAACATCAAAGCCAAGTGAAAGCTGCAATTGTCCAGCACTCTGCGACTCCTCATCCGTCAGTTGGTACCATCCACGAGAACTCGACGCGCTTGTCATGAGACACGGCAGCAGTGGCACCACCACAGCTCCAATAAGTTTATCGTCCGGTCCTAGTGCAGACACGTGCGAGGACGACGACGAATTCGACGTCGGAGCTGCAGCCGCCGCCGCATCTTTTGCCTCCTCCGAGCGATGGAAAACCTGCACGTAGAGCTCTGGCGCGCACGGATGGTACTGGCGATAGCCCATCGCAGCGTCCGCAGCAGCAGCGGCTGCTCCTGTTTTCTTCATCGTCAAGTTGCCACCTTTCCCTTTGCCTTTGCCGCTGGCTTTGCCTCCCGTTCCGGCGCTCGTGCCGCCTGGGATGCCAGCGGTCTGTAGCACTTCGGTCTCGGACGGCAGCGACACATTGAGTCTACCCGTCTCCTTCCAGCTGGGGTTCAGGTCTTGTTTCTTGACGCTCGACACGAAGCGCTCGTGGTCCAGCGACAGCACCACGTACGGGTTGGAATAGCTCGGCGTCCACTTGAGCAGGCTGCCGAGCACGGCGGGCGGCAGGTTGCGGGCGCCCAGGATCTCCACGTTCAGTAGACCGGCGAATGGCTGCGCGGCCAGCGCTACGCTGCTGCTATTGCTGCTGGCGCTCGTGGGCGCACTCGGGCCCCCCGCGACGCTGCAGGACGCCATGGCAGAGAACGATCAATGACACAGTCGTTGGCTGATTGCCGTCTGCGTCTGTTCCGCCCTGATTCACTAGGACCAAAAATCGCCTTCAAAAATCCGATGAGAAATTGTAATGCACTTACCTTCTTATATCCTTCTGAATGCGGTATTTTATATCCATGACCCTTAGAGGGGTATCGAAATATCAACCAAATTGCCGGTAATTTCTGAAAAGGCTAAAACGGCAATGTATATTTCTTGACAAGATAATACCCTGCGGAAATGGATATGGTCCGTTTATTTTAGTTTCTCAGCGGAATCTGTATAAACGGATCTTCTACGCACATGACTAACCTCTGAGATGACACAGTCGACGTCGACGTAGTGAAAAGTCTGCAGCATGTTTGCCGATGTGGACCACACCAAGACCCCGTCGAGGCGTAGCCATTGCTACTAGCCAATGACAGTCCAGATTTGCAATGCGTTGGCTCAAGTAGAGCCGAGTCAGTGCCTTCTCTGGATGGCATTCTTGTTTTCGGCAGAGATGAGCTACGGACTTGACGTCGCCGCGGAGGAGCGCCCCACCGCCAAGCGCGCGTTCTCCACATCGCCAACGCTTACAACGTCCTCGGATGGCGAGTCGTCCGAGCGCGACGCGTTGCTGGGATCGGACACGCTGCTGGTGGACGCCGTAAGCCACAAGAAGCTGCGCCAGGGCTCGACCTTCGACTGGCTGCTGGGCATCGCGTTCCTCGTGATCGTGGCGCTCATCTGGACGTTCGCGAGCGTGTTGGTACAGTACATCTTCCACAACTTGAGCTTCCAGGGCCCGTTCTTCCTCACGTACGTGGGCATCTCGCTCTTCTCGGTGAACCTGCCGCTCTGGTACGCGTCGCAAGTGCTGCTCCCGAGAGCTAAGGCATGGTTCCGAGGCCTGCCAACGACCGGCAAGCTGAGCCACAGTGAGCTGCTGCGGCGCTCCGGCGCGCAGGCCAGTTACCGCCAGATCTTCCGCATCAGCGCCATCATCTCGCCCCTCTGGTTCATTGCCAACTTCACGTACAACGAGAGTCTGGACCTCACGAGCGTGTCCAGCAGCACGATCGTGAGCTCCACGTCCACGGTGTTCACTTTCCTGCTGAGCGTGGTGGCGTTGAAGGAACCTTTCGTCTGGATGAAGCTGGCGGGCGTGATTCTCTGCATGGCGGGCAACATCTCGACGATCTTCAATGACGAAGGCGCGGACGGCGGCACCGACCACGTGTTCGGAGACCTGGTGGCGCTCTTTGCTGCCTTCATGTACGGCGTGTACACGACTGCGATCCGTCGCCTGATCCCAGACGAGGAAAGCGTGAGCATCTCGCTGTTCTTCGGGTTCATCGGCATCATCAACATGGTGTGTCTGCTGCCGTTCGTCTTGGCCTTCCACTACTCAAGCATCGAGTCACTCAGTGGACTATCGCTCGAGATCGTGCTTCTCATCGGTGTGAAGGGTCTGTTCGACAACGTGTTGTCAGACTACCTCTGGGCGCGTGCCGTGCTGCTAACGTCGCCCACTGTGGCCACCGTCGGGCTGTCGCTGACAGTCCCGCTGGCCATCGTGGCCGACTTTTGGTTCCACGGTATGCTGCCCACGAACGTGACACTGCTCGCCTCGGCGCTCGTCATCTCCGGCTTCGTGCTGATCAACATCGGCACGAAGCAGAACCAGCACGAGTACCACCCGCAGCGCTCCACGGACCGCTCGGACAAATCTCCTGGCCCACGCCCGCGCAGCAACAGCGCCGGCGAACTCGGTGTGTAAGCATACCTGATAGTGCTTTGCGAGTTCACGTGTTGCTGGGCTTGTTGTGTGAGACAAAAAACTTTGATGATTTATAACTTATGAAGTCATACATCGGAGGGACCATCTCTCGAGGTGTAACCCCACTGAACAGGTTTTCATCACTAAGCGTAGTGAGCGCGCACTGCAAAAATTACGTTTTCCGATGCAAGCGTCAGCATTGCATCCTGAAATGCACACCTGTGACAAGCTTTACTAAGTGGGAGGCTGACATGGATTTGCCTTGCAACGGCGCATTTTGCAAGCAATATCCATCAAGTGGCTACCTCCAATACTGTGCCGTCGTTCTCGTACAACTCGAGCGCAGTGTTGCTTCAACTGAAAGCTGCATAGGGTCCCACATTGGCGCGCTCATCTACAGATCTGGTTTAGCAACCCGAAGCGACGTTGGTTGAAGTTGGCTGGACCATCGGGAAAAATGACATAACGGGTGTATATAGCAGAACTCGTCGGTATGCCTCCAGCGCTGCTCTCCTTGATTGCGAACCAAGCGATGTTGAAGTGGTCTTGGCAAGACTCTTGCAGGCCTTGCTGGGTGTACATGAATAAAGCCCGGGCGTGAGCACAATCATATGCGCGTCGCAAGCACGAAACCCTGAGAAACGGAATATGTCCAAATACGTATGCAAAAAACGATAGGTCTTGTTCAACACCAAGGCCTGCTTCTTGAGATTTGCGGGGCTATAAAATGCATCGGTGTGAAAATTTGTACTTAGTACTCACGTGGCAGATAAATAAATCTGCCACAGTATTAAAATACTTCAAGGTACTAGAGTTCACTTCACATAATAATGAACCAGCTCACCAGCTCATTTTTTCAGAGTGGAAGGCATTCGACACACTGCGAAAACTGGGGTAGGAATTATTAATATCTTAGGTGTTCACGGCATGACATCCTGCGGTGATGCCGCTGGAACACTTTCTTTGGCACATTCCGATTTTTTGTACGTGTTCGGACATTTCCTGAGAAAGCGCGTTGTCGAAATGGTGCCCTTTTTGTCATTTTCGGCGTCTGCTTGGGCTCAACGTTCATTCGACAACTTGAAGAAAGAAACACAGGTGAAGACGAACGCGGAAGAAGCGACCGAACGACATGGACGAACTGCCCGCCGTGGTGCTGCTACAAGTGTTGCAGTTCCTAGACCACTCGGCGCTGCATGCGGCCGAGCAGACCTCCCACACGCTGCTGGAGCTCACGCGCGAACACGGTGCGTCTTCCCTTCGTCTCTTCCGTGAGTCTATAACCTGCTGACGTTTCGCGGCCATTTTGCTGTCTGCAGAGCTGTGGAGAGGCCTGGCAGTCGCCCGCGTGACGTGCAGTGAGGCTCTGGGCCGCGCTGACCTGTGGAAGAAGATGGCGTGTTTGGCGCAGCGCCCCGCGACCGACGACAAGCAGCTACTGGGCGGCGTGGACGCTTTTTCGTCCGCAGACAGACCGAGCGAGTCGCCGGTGAACACACTCACGGCCTCGCGCTGCTGGATGGAGCTGCACCAGCTGCACCAGCTGCAGACGACGGAGACGGAGCAGGAGGCGGAGCTGGCGACGCTGGGCGAGCGCATCCAGCTGCGCTGCGGCTGCTCCTCGGGCCAATCGTGCTACTGGAGCAGCTCAGCGTCGACGAACCAGAACGCAACGGAGTTCATCGACTACACGCTGAATGGACCGTGCGTCGTGAACGCCGTGCAGATTGTCCCGTATCGAGTATTCTGGCACCCGGACAGCCCCACCTACGCACCCAAAAGAGTTCGATTCGAGTTCTTTGATGTTGACGACATGACGACATTGCAGCAAGGAGCAGCAGGATGGCGATCTCGGCCTCTAGGAATGCGCGCATCGGCCATCAAGCCGTTCTACGCCTCCCATGACTACGAGATCAAGAATGACATGATGCTGCAAGAGTTCGTGCTGCCTCGAAAGGTGGCGGCGAGCAAGAAGACAGTGTTGCGAATTACGCTGATCGGACGGCACCAAGCGCAGACATTTGAGCTCCCTCAGGCACTTCTCGACGGAGATGTGGACCGACAACCCAAGTACTATTGCTGTCTGAGCTACGTGAACGTATGCGGCGTGTCCTGGAAGCCCGTCCAGCCCACAAGAGAGTCTGCCTCAGCAGTCGCGCCGTACAAAATGAGTTCAAACCTACGCATGGCGGCTTTGACCGGACTGGCAGTGTACATGACTGCCTGCTATGAAGGCTTCATCGGCCGCACTCGACGATGGGAGTGATGAAACAAGCTTCCTCCCTCCCTTCCTCAAGAAACAAAAATCATTTATCCTAGCTCCAACGTACGAATAGTAAAACCTGTTATATTAAGTACACGTCGTCTTCAGGATTCGTCTTCATTGTCACCACTTTTCAAACTGCACGTGCATGCCACACGCACACTTCTTGGCCCAGCTCTTGGTTTCTTCATCAAACTCCTCAACGCCAAACTCATGGCGATGGTCCTTGTCAGCCACGGGCACATACTCAGGTGTCTTCCTTTTCTTTTTCTTCTGCTCTGCCTCCTCCTCCCCTTCCTCTCTGTCCAACTCCATCAAATGTTGTCGTTTCAGTAAATGCTTCGTCCTGCCCGCCGCAGATCGGAACGCTCTCTTCTTCCTCTTCTGCTTCTCTCGCTGCAGTCCTTCCTCGTCCCCGTACAGTCGGAAAGCTTCTTGCACTAAAGTTCGTCTCAGATAAAGTTGCAGCGGCGCAAAAGCTTCATGTCGTGGATTAGGTTTGCTCAAGTGCGGCAGGCCCCGGAAGGACGAGTCGGGCAGCGCGTATTCCACTCGGGCGCGAGACTTGGACAGCAGCTCGAACGCACCAACACGCAGCGTCTGGTCCTGTTTGCAGGACATACACACATGCAGCGAGAAGTGCTCGAGCAGGACGCGGTCCAAGTACAAAGCGTCGTCGCCGCATTCAACGCAGCGACCGACAGGCAAGTCGTCCGCTACAGGGTTGGGCGCCATAGAAATAATGGTCGATGAAATTGTACCACGAATTAGGTCTGCTTGGCGCCATTTTGCGCCTGAAATGCGTCCTTTGCCGCGGTATTTTTCGGTGTGCTGAGTTTAGTATGTGTCAGTATTATGGGGTATTAGTGACATCGTAAATTGAGTTTCTCTACTTGTGAGTTTAGAATTGAGTGGACGTGGAATATAATGGCGGAGACGACGACGACGGCACCCGAGGATGCGCAGACGCTGACCAAGCTGCCACAGAAGAAGTTCTACCGCTCGCGCGCGCACTGCAACCCGCTGTCGCACAATGATTGCTTCAACTAGTGCGTCACGTGCAATGAATGTACCACCCACCACCTCCAGTAGGTAGGCGATGGAGGGATGACCAAAGCACTAAACAGTATTTATGCCGTGCCCTTTACAGCCCGCAGACGCCGGACGAGATGGACTGGTCCACCCACTACCCAGACATTGAGAACCCGTAAGAAACAGCCGCACCTTGTCCATTTAATCGACTAGTGGGCTGTGTATTGACTGTGTCATTGTGTGAGCAGGAGTGTGGACTTCTTGGACGTCGGTTGCGGCTTCGGTGGCCTCACAGGTTGGGAACAAGTGCACATAGTTTGAAATTTTGGTGCTGTGGATTGGAGTTAACATGAACTTTTGTGGTGGGTTTGGTACTTGCAGTGAAGCTGGCGGAGCTGTTCCCGGACAAGTTGACGCTGGCGCTCGAGATCCGCGCCAAGGTGACCGAGTACGTGCGTCTTCGTATCGAGGCGCTGCGTGCCGAGCGCCCACGCCAGTTCCAGAACGTGTCGGCGCTGCGTACGAACGCCATGCGCTACCTGTCGCACTACTTCCGCAAGGGACAGATCACCAAGATGTTCTTCTGCTTCCCGGACCCACAGTTCAAGGCACGACTGCACCGCCGCCGCATTGTCCAGTATGAGATTTGTCTACTGTGAAGTGGTGGTGAATGCTGGAATTGGGTACTAACGATGGAGATGGGGTTTTTTTATTGTAGCACGCCGCTGCTTGCTGAGTACGCGTATCTGTTGGCTCCTGGTGGTATCCTGTACACCATTACGGATGTTGAGGAGCTGCACGAGTGGCACGTGGAGAAGTGCTCCAGCCACCCGTGCTTCACCCGCATCCCCGACAGCGAGTTGGTACGGTGAATTTCCGTGGAAAATAAGCTGTTAAAGATGTCCGTCCAACTCACGCTTTGAATACGAACGTTGTGTAACAGGATTCCGACCCGTGTGTGAAGGCCATGACGGAAGAGACGGAGGAAGGCAAGAAGGTCGCTCGTGGTGGCGGCAAGAAATACGTGGCGGTTTTCCGACGGAAGGCCAACGAGGATGTTGCCGTCGACAGCATCTTCTGGTGAGAGGCAACCAAGCAAGCGCAAAGTCCCAACACACTTTAGACACCGATCAGCCTCCGACATGCGTTCGAGGTTTCGTTTCTTTTGAATGAACGGCATTGCTTCTTCCTTACATGTGGATTTCCTGCAACCCTCGCTGCACACTTTTTAACTACATGTCACCAGGCATTTTGGCTAATTCCTTACATGGTTGTTTTACATCAAGCACGCAAAGGGGTCGTCGCTCTGCACTGGCGGCGGTGACGGTGGTTTCTCTTCGAATCCACGGATATCGTTGCCAGCAAACGGGTCGTTCACATCAGGCACCAAAGTATCTGTTGTGACAACTGGTGTTGGCTTAGGCGAATCGCTACCTCCGACGCCTGGAAGAACTGCCTCCGTCGTTGCAGTGGTCGCTGCTGTGGTCGACGTTGTGGTAGCAGATGAACCTGATGAGCCAATGGCGCCTAAGCTCAACCGATTAACGGACTGCGAGACCTGAGAAGTGAACGACCATGAGGACCGTGGCGACTTGCTGGGGGGCGTGGACGGTGGGAAGCTCGTGCCATCTGAGGCGGTAAGCCCCTCGTTGACAGCAGCCGAAGCATCAATAATGTTCGTGTTGATGGTTGTCAGGAAATCTTCCATCGAGCGCGACGATGCCCGTCGTTGCTTGCCCAACGTAGACAGACTCTGCGAGCGTAGCTCCACCAACACCACGTTAATATCGCCCTGAGCCTCTTCCAGCACGTCCATGATCCGGTCGCTTGTAGCTTGAATTACCACTGCACACAAAGAGGAAACAAGGTTAGTACGCAATTTTCCAACAGCAGAAATCATCAAGCAGGTCGTAACGTACTGGAGAAGTTGCCGTAGTTGGCGTTCATCTCGTTCCAGAGGTAGTCGAAAAGCACAAACACCTCCGAAAAGAGCAGATGGAAGGCCTCATTATCGTAGAACAGTGGCCAGTTGGCTTGTTGTTCACGAACAAGCTCGCCATCAAACTTCCAGAAAAGACGTGCCACCATGCACGTCACATTGATGCCCGCAGGACCCCACGGATACGTGTGGTCGTGCGACCCAGGCACCTGGCTCGTCACCATGCGCACAGCTTGGGAAGTGTAATGCGACGCGAAGTATACCAAACAATCCAGACTCAGCATACCACCGGCACGGAAGTCTGTTGTCGGGTCCGGACGCTGGAACCCCAATCGGCTCCACGATTCTCCAACTCGTTCAAACTGCAGCTCTTGAGCTGGTTCAGAAGCTACCACATCACCACCATTCTGGTCGTTGTCGCCGAAGTCCAACAGGTTGCCCTCCGCAATAGGGTGAGGCTGCTCAGAAGTGGATGATCCGTTCTCCTTTTGGAATGGTTGTTGCGAGTAAATAGCGTTCCAGAGGTCACGAAGCATTTCTTCGTGCTTTTCATCTCCACTCACGCAATTCTGCTTCAGCAACGCAAACCGCTCCTGCATGTGCGTAATGTACGGCTCTTCAGGCATTCCTGTCTTTCCTTGCCGCGACCACAGAATGCCTTCAGCGCCACCATTACCGCGCATAAAGGCAGGTAAGAGCTCATCCCGCCTCTTATTGCGCAGCAAATCGCGCTTAGTGGCCTGGGCAAGAGCGGCACGCTCCCGTTCGCGTGCCTGCTTATCCAGTCCTACCAGACTTTTGCAGCCATCAGCAACACCGAAATGAAGAGCGTAGGCTACTACAGCACCATCAGCATAGCCACATACAATACAGCGCTCATCTTGTCCCATGCTCAGACTCGTCAACTCAGCTCCTGGGCGCTTGCACTCGATGCGTCGAACCACAGACCCTGGCATACCGGCGTCACGCACTTCGATGGCGGCGTCAGCACCTGCACACGCCGTGATCAAGTACTCGCCTGAGCGTGTGAATAGTACGCCGCGATCTAGCAGCAAATGTGGCACCAGAGGCTTCTCGTCCTCGCCCTCGGTAGCGTCCTCACCTTCACCTCTCACAACCAGCTTGTCATGAGAAACCACGTGGCCGTTAATGGACACCACATAGAGTTCAGACTGCTTTTCTGAGCCGTCATGCTGCTGCTGCTGCTGATCGTTTGTGGCAACATATCCGCTGCTGGACAAACCGCCAGCCACCATACTGCTATTGCCGCTTCCAGTTTCACCGACCGTGAGTCTAGCCTTGTCATCCGAGAAGAGTGAATTCGCACGAGAGTAACGCCCGCTACGCTGGGTCTTGTGAGTTGTGATGGAGTGAACCAGCGTGTCGCCCTGTGCCGAAATGACCATGTGAGCGACAGCAGACGTCTCCATTGGTCCAGGCGTGAGCGCCAAAGCATGAAGTGGCGTTGACCCGCGCAGTGAGTGCAGCAGAAGCATGTTGTCCTTTGAGGCACTGACCACCACATCTAAGTCCACATTAAGCGCCACGGCAACTACTGGACTTGTGTGGCCCACCAACAAAACCCAAGGCAGACCACCTACAGGTAGCTCTTTTTTTAGGAAAAGCCGCCGTGAGCGAGAAGCCGAGAGTTTTGACAATGCCCAAACCGAAACAGTACAGTCTTCACTGCCAAAAGCCAGTGCCAAATCGCCAGTAAAGTCGTCCTCGCTGCGCGCCATACACAGAATAGGCTTTTTGTGGAAGGCGATTCGCTGCAAGAGCTCACCATCAGCTGCCCAGTGAATGCGCCAACTGCCGTCCCAGTAACCACAACTGATCATCTGCTCGTAGAACACCACTCCTTCGCTCACGAGACAACCCGCAGGAAGCTTCCACCATTGGTCCACATCCACCATCGAGAATGGGCAAGAGCGCACTGTGTCTGGCACCGAGTTTAAGTAACGTTTCGCCAAGACGACACCATCGCTATCCGTCGTATACACAACAACTCCATGATCGTTGCTGCCAGTGCTATGGGCCCCCATGCCAGTGCCACTTCCTAGCCCAGGCCCCGATCCAGTAAGCGCAGTGAGTGCCACTGCATGGTTCAGTGCATTAGAAAAGCGCACGCTCTTTACAGCAGCGGTGTGCTTAGACGGGAGATCGTGACGACGCACCTGTCGACGCGAAGACAGCACAGCCATGCTATGTGAGGCCGGGTATCGCGCCTCTAGTGATTCATCCTGAGTCATTCGAGCCGGGTGCGGCTTACGGAAAAGCTGGATTGGCACTGTACCACGCTGAACGAGCTTCGCACGCACACCATCACTCGAGGTACTGAGATCTAAACGCTCCGGGTAGCACGCAATGTGGTATGCGTTCAAACTATCCACGGCGGGCAAACCAGTCTGCTTATACCCGAAAACAAGATCGATCCAGTGGTGGAGGTTGTTGGAGACGAAGTCACTCTCGAGTGCTAAGCGGTGAAGTCGCACGAAGTCATACGGTGATGCAGCCCATGGAGGAAGTGTCACATCACGCGCTAGACCCGCTGTCGCACTAACATCTTGTCCTGGTGTAAAGTGGCGAGCCAGAGTCTTGTTCCGAGCACTTGAAAACAACTCTGGTAAGTAGAAAAACTCCGGGGTCAGCTCAAACATGTGACGTTCGTCACTCGTGCACATCCGAAAGGCATCAGGCACCGAGTCAAACGTAGGTTCACCAGCCACCTTGTGCTGGAACTGCTGCTCCTCACTGCCTAGAACAGCTCCAGTAAAAGGAGCAAGTCGGATCAAGAAGTACAGCACAGACTGCATGTGCGAGTACGTATTTGCGTAGTGGAACGCTGGGATGAGTGTCTTCGGATCCCAACCATCGTACGTTGCTCTCGCACGCTGAATAGCTTCAGGCGTTTGTGCTCCAATCGGCCGACGCAGGTCACGATAAATGTCTTCATCGTCCAAACGAAGCTCCGCAGATTCATAATCCTTGATCACCCATGGGAAAACAGGGTACTGAGAGGCATCATTATATGAACGACCCGCTGACACGTTCAGCGCCATAAGATATTCAAAGTTGCTGATCTCACGTCGAACCCACATCTCCGTCCACTTGCTCTTGGAAAACATTCTTTCAGCTGTCAACAACCGCTTGCCCCACTTCGCGAGGCATGGCGGCTTGCGCTCTCTTAGGGTAGCATACACAAGATCAGCCTCTCCGTAGCTCTCAAGCCCGAAGAAACACGAACTGCCGTCCACGAAGTAGATTTCAAGGCCGTTCTGACCCTCCATAAGGAATCGCCGCCTGTGAATTACACGGATCACGCGGACGCCCCACACACGGCGTTTTAACTGGGACACGTATGTTTCGTGAAGCCGTTGTGCGCTGCGCTGCCGAGCAGCAACACCTCCATCCTCATTTGATTTGAACGCGTCGGCGATACCACGCAGTGTCATCACACGTTCACCCTCGAAGACGATAGTCGCAGCACCAATGCGTAGGACACCGTGCACCAAGACACCAGATGGCAGCACAAGATATGCCTTGGTGCGGTATGGTGCTCCCAACGTTTTCCAGTGGTCGTGCTTGCTTGGAAACTTTTTCATCATCCGCGATGACGGGGCTGGGCCTGATGAGCTTCGTTCTGACGGGCTAGAAAGCTTCGTAGCTTCATTGCTTATTGGAGCAGTGCCATCCTCTCCTGCTGGATCCGGGGACGCTGGATCCTGGGGCTCTTGCATATCGACGCCTTCTTCTGAAACATTCGAGAGGCTTCTGTGGGGTCCTGGAATTTCGGGTCCCGTTGACGATCCTGACAAAGTAGTCGGTCGCGCACCCGCCAAACGCTTGATGCCAGAGGAGAACCGCGTCGATATCGTGCCAATGCGGCCCTTTGCAGACTTGACAGTGGTTGCCACATCCACGGAGACAGCACGGCGGTCTCTAATGAGGGAGTCGTCCGTGCCGATGCTGGAGATATTCTCACTAACCTCCGGCGGTGGCGGTGCCAACGGCGCAGTCGACACAAGGTCTGGATTTTGATCTATGACATCTAGGTGCAAAGATGAATCTACGACTTCTCCAACACTATCGCTGCTGTGCATGCGATCGCGCAGCATCGAGCGCGCTTGATCACTATCGCTGTCACTAGCATCAAGTGGTGTTGAAGTATTGTCGTCATCCAGGTATCCCACGTCGCTAATGCGCCGCGCCAATCCGACATATCCAGGATCTTCGCCCTCCGCGGATTCCGATCCATCTCCATCACCACCACTGCTAACAGTGTGAGTCTCGTCATCTTCTTCTTCCTCCTCAAACACCTGGTCCGTCGCATCACCTGATGCCGCAAGAGCCGTGTCATCCACAACTATAGAGTCCACTGGCGGTATGGTCAATTCGTCTGCCATGTTGTTAAGCATTTCGTGCTTCAGACTTGACGCAGAAAGCTTTGCACTATAGTTGTGAGAAATCGTATCATCCGTGTCTGGGAGCAGACGACAACGGATCCAATTGCTAGACGTGTAAATGTCCACACGCCAGAATTCGTTGTCACCCCAGAGCCCAATGATTGTACCGTCACCCACAGTGTTCACAACGGCCTCATCTCTCACTCCCCAGACGTGACGAACGCCCCACTTGGCCAACACGCGAAGTTTCATCCAGTCGTCAATGTCCTTCGCCTTTACGCGCTCCAGCCAAACGTGATCCTCTCCGTCGCTAGAAGGTCCACCCAATGAAGTTGCTGAGCGGGTGAACTTGCTGATTCGCTCCAGCTCGGCCTTGGCACGGTTCTTCTCATCAGCTTCCTCGTCAAACATGCCAACCCGACGCATAGCACGGATATCGCGAGCATGCGCCATCTGTTCATGGTAGAAGCAATCACGGCGACGCACCTCTTGATTGTTTGCGGTGAAGTCATTCCGAGCAAGCAACTCGGCTAGTTGGTCCGAAGAACGCAGAGGCACAGACACCAAAGATGCCAGAATGCTTGCCAACTTAACTGCCGACTCTGACCAGCACTTCCGCCGCACGCGGTCAATCAGCAACGAGAGCTCTGGGATTAGCCAGAGCATAAGTGTTGTTTCGTCGCCGGGGGTAGATTTTACGCATTCAGTTGCTGTGACTAATCCAGCCGTTGTTGTCATGCCGTTGGAACCTGCTCGAGAAGGCGCAAAGGACGAGTCGAACTGCGCGATCTCGTGGCCTAAGCCCATCGCGTTGATGAAATACTCCAGTTTGTTGATGCGTGCGAAATACACCGAGTTGGCTGGAAGCCGCAGCTTTACCGATGAGAGTTCATCATTTTCACTGTCTTCACTGCTAGCCGAAGCTGCATGGTCATCAGAGATGAGTACAAGGTACAAGCATCGTAGCAGCAACTGCAGAATCTGGCGCATTGGTCCACCGGGGTGAGGTCGTGCGGAAATGTTGCTTCCTCCTGACAATGGTGCTGGTGGGGGGTTGGATACAGGTGCGCTTGGAGCGCCACCAGTAGGCAGCAGGTTAAACCCGAACCCAAGCATACTTGTGCCAGCATTCGAACGCGCAGAGGAGCCCAGGGGTGGAGGACTTTGCAGGCCGCTCTCCATCGGACGAGGAGGCGTACTACCACGGCGGCTGTGGGCGTTGCTGGATCGTCGCGCGAAACTGGCATCTGAATCCGAGTGGAAGTGAGATGCGAAGTGCTGCCAGATGCCAAGAATTGAGTCCACCAGCTCGGCCTCGTGCCAAATGGCGCGTTCACACTTCCAAAAGACCAAGCTCTGCGTCGCGTCTTCACTACTCGAACTCACCAATTGGCTTGGATCAACATCGCCTAGCGTATCCGGGTCGTAATGAAGCACTACCGCAGCTGCCAGAGATGCCAAACTCTCAGCGTTGCGCCACAAGATAGACTCACGCGATGGAGTGCCTTCGTTAATACGCAGATTCATTTCGGCTGAGAGCATTTCGTTCATCTTGTCCAACGTGGTCTTGAGCAGCGACACCACGACTACCTCTAGCTCCTCTGTGGAGGCGATGAAGCGCGAGAGAGTAGTAAACGGGTCCTGCAGCAAGAACCACGCTATTTCGTTTGTTTTCACCTCCAGGCAGATCATGGATGAAATAACGTCGTACGACATAAGCGTGATGAAGTCCACACATCCACTAGGCTGGAACACTGACATCAACTCCACAAGTGCCAACTTCATGCGACTTGACATATCATTGAAGCAGCTTGCACTCACACCTTGCTTCTTGCGGTCACCATCCCCGTGCAAAGCCAACAAGCCGCGCACGAAATCAACGTCATCCTGAGTGATAATGGAATACAGCGCATTTACGCGAACCTCATCCGGTTCCTGCGTGTTCAGCACCATGTCTCTTAGTCGGCTCATAGTAACACCGGGGCAGCCATGCAGCTCGATACCGAATAGCGACGATGGCGGCGAAGGTGGACTTTCATGCTGACGTTGCGGATCTCCACGAAGACTCAGGATGGCCTCAATGATGGGTACCTGCTCCGTTGTCGATGATTCAGTAGCAGTGCCACCCATGTTCGAGATACTTCCAAAGATCAGCACATGGCGGTTGATCGCGCTGGCTACTGTGGACGACGCAAAGATGATTTTTAAATGACGGATAGCAACCATGCGAATAGTGACGGAGCTGGCGCGCACAAGTCCCAGGAAAGCAGGCATCATGTTATCGTGCCAAATCGTCGCGGTGGTTAGCACATTTTCGTCGATAAGAGCATCATATGCTGCCGTTTTTCCATCTAATGCCTTCATGTCCTTCTCCGTCACTTGAATTCCCAGAATCATTAGCAAAATTTCAGAATACACTCCCATGGAGACAGGCCTCTTTTCAGGTTTCAGCGAATGCATGATCAAATACGCATCGCCGACAGAAAGCTGGATCTTATCCGGGTTGTTGACCATTTCGCGATCTTGAGTACACTCGCATTTCAAAAACAGGTACGTTCGCAGCAAGCGCAGAGTCATCACGCGAATGACATCGTTTGAAAATTCCAACAGGGGCAACCAGATACGGAGACCACCCAAGCGGCCAAAGAGGTCCAGCATTCCTGCAGGAGCCGTGGGCTGTACCGAGAGTTCAATCAATAGTTGCAGCAGGTCAGGTAAGTCTGTCTCAGGCACGTTTTCTACGACCGATCCACTACCATCGAGATCACTCTCAGGCATGCTCTTAGAGCTTGATGAAGACGAGACGGTTGCCGACGCTGATGCCCCATTTGACGACCCAATCTCTTGGAGCGTCGGTGTTCCATCAATGTTCATTCCTGGAATCATAGGGTTGCTTGGCTTGCCAATCATGCAGAAGATAAGAGAGCGTGTGCTTTCGTAAGACAGCTGAGACTTCACCTCCTTGCCCTTTCCAGGAAACGCCATCACTGACCCTGCAACCTTCGCCGGGGGAGATTCGCACAGCACGATCTGGATCATTGCCAACACACGCTTACGCAAAAGATCAATCTCCTCGGGAGAAAACTCACGAGCACGTCGAAGTGTCGTTGACGTGGGAACTCTCCAGTAAATCCACGATAGACAACGCAAAAAGTGGCGTGTAGAAGCTGGGGACAAGTTCTTGCTGTCCTTACGGGTCATGATTTCCAGTTTGTCAAACATAGTATCTTGGAGATCCACCGGTGCGTTCACCCAAACGCGGAAATTGAATAGCAGGAATTTATAAATCTCGTCCGCCAAAATCCGATCCGAGATCACAGCGCTGCGTAACCGCTCGATCGCGATTAAAAGATCGGACGTCAAGTACTCCGGCGGCAGCGAGCGCATCAGCAGCGCCATGAGCCGCACGCCTTGGCTGCGTCGAAAGATAAATTTGTTGACCAGCGAATGACGCATTATCTCAGCGATCAGCAACACAACCTTAGGAATACTGCGCACACCCATCGGACGCGCAATCAAGTCGCTCATTTGTTTGAGAAAGTCGGAGTCCTCGTCGAACTGCGTCGTTAAATCCCCACTAGCTCCTGTCAAACTGTTTCTTGGAGCTAGAGATGTCTCTGACGCGTCGGCTTCGTTCGAATCGGTACTAGTGGCATTAACAGTCGAGACAGCCGCAGTAGTAGACGTCACGAGTAACGGAAGGCAGATCAGTGGGCCACCTAACTGTGCCACCGCTTGCTTAAACGTTCCGGCATGTCTCAGTCGTACGCCGGCACTAGCAGCAGCTGCATGATAGTCATTACCGCTGGAATCATAGCACAACCCTTTTAGTCGGTCACAGTGTCGGGCATCGTAGGCGAGCAGCAGTCCGTCGGTCGAATTTCCAGAAGCGTTGGATCCTCCTGGTGTTCCTGGTGCGCCATTAACACCAGCACTTGATGACGTAGATGACGACGAGATGTACGAGTTGAACTGGAACACTAGCGCATCGTATTCGTCGACACTGCGAATATTATTGATGATGCTGGCCGGCAAAGCCTGTCCAAAGAGCGCCGTAGGGCCGAGCAGGATACGTAGAGAGTTGGTGCCGTTGCTTTCGCGCATAGCCAGATACGCCTTCACAACAGGAGCCATGAGAACCGTGTTCGGGTATGCCAACCGCACACTCTGACGCAATTCTGAGTTGAGATACACATCCAGCTTCGATCCACGGAATTGGCGATGTGTGTGCGTGATACACAAGAAGTGCCACCTGCCAGGCGTGACGAGATCGGGCACCTCCACGTGTCCGTCGTTTTTTCGCTTATCAAAGCTCGTAATCATCAGCGACGAGCGCAGGAACGAGCACATGATGCCTACTCCGGTTTTGCCGCAGAAAGTAAACAGCGGCGCCACTTCTTCGGGCAGAAACTCGAACTTAATCCACGCACAAAAAGTATATCCGTTGCTCGGGAAAGCCGGCAGCACGGGCATCAGAAGACCTGAGTATTCACCGTTCAGATCAAAGAACGACGCCGGTCCGAACGAGTCGCGCGCGATCATCTCGAGTGTGGACAAATAATAGCTCACGGCCTGGTCGTCCGGCTCCTCGTGCACCATGCGCATGCTACGGAAGACCGCAAGCATGGCCTGGATGTCGTCGATGCTCACCGAGTGATAAGCCAAGTAGAGAAACACCCTCAGCAGCTTCTTGAGCACTGTGAGGGGCAGACTCGGGTCTGCGAATAGGCCTCGCTCACTTAGGAAGCCCAGGATCTCGCGCTGCAGGCCAGCGGTGGAGCAGGCCTCCACATTGCCGCAGCTGCTGCGCACGAGGCTGATGAGCGCTTCCAAGGCTCGGATCTGTTTGCTCTCCTCCAGTACGCCCACGATGTTGGTGAAGAGCGTCTTGAGGCGCGACGGCCGCCGGATCTGTAGCCGCGTGGCCTCCGTCTCACTGTATTCCTTCCCGCCCACTGCCAATTACGATACATATCATAAACATCAGACAATAATTATTGGTCAGTGCGGAATATATAAAAAGAATATTTTCAAGGAATGAATGCAGGTGAAGGAGAATATCTACTAAGGACGTACGCAGCTCCCGCAGGAAGACGGAAACGGCGTCCTGTGCCTCCTCGAGCTCCATGGTCAGCGAGGGGGAAACTGTGAGCTTCTGGGATATGTGGAGACTGATCCGCCCGCTAAGTTGGTCGCTGCCGCACTGTCCCCTGCTGTCACGTCCACCGCACTCGCCTGAATGGCTTCTTCCCCTCTCGAAACCCGTCGGGTCCAGATGCCATACAAAGATCAAGTCATTGGCACGATTGGGAAACCCGCCTCTCCTTTGCAGCTCTTTGGGATTGGCTTAAAGTGAGATGGCTACATTTTGATGTGTCAGAGATACACTAGAAGTGCGCAATGGGCTTGACCACCAGCAGCGTCTGGATGAGCTTACGCAGTGCGTTGAGCTCCTTCTGCTCGATGAGTTCGAACTGCCGCACGAAGAGGACGAAGCGCTTGAAGCAGAAGTTGAGGTGCGTCTCAGCGTGCAGCGCCACGTAGTTCTGCAGGTGGTTGTGGTACATGTGCGCGTACACCCGGAAGAGTCGCTTGAGGATGTTGCGGGTCGCTCGCAGGAACTTGGGGTTGCACTCTCCGCTGCCGTTGCTGCTTGCAGCTGTGTAGACTTCAGGGATGAGCTGCGGGTCGTCGAGTTGCCCTTCCACCCAAGCGAGCAGCCGGGCAACGTACTCCGAGGCTGGCAAGGAGATCGGCGCCACTTGCTGTACGCCGTCCGCCCACAGATACGTGTAGCAAGGACCTGCCGACATCTGCGGACACGAACTGTGGGTGCAGAACTCGGAGATCGTGCCGAACAGCAAACTGATCTCGTTGAAGAAGTCGATCACGTGGACGGCGATCCACTCGTCGAGCTGGCAGCCCTCAGGCAGCTGGATACAGTCGGCGAGGTCCAGGCCGCATGCCATCGAGTCCTTGATATGGCGGTGCAGATTCCACGTTCGTGTGCCGGATACGTGCTTCTTGCGAGAGCATATGCTCTGCTCCTGATTGAGGACGTGGTTGGGCATGATGCGGATAAGGTCGTTTGCTTGCGGCTTCTTTGGAGAAGCCGTTGAAGTCGGGTAGCGTGGTGAGGACGGCTTGTCGCTTCGAGCGGGATCTTCCGAGTGTTTGTCGTCGGCATTGTTGTTGCTATCGTCATCACTGTCGCTTGAGCTCTCAGCGGCTTCGATGTCGTTGGTTCGCTCCTTGCTCACTTCGACCAGCGCTTGCTGCTGCGCCTTCCTCTCGGTCTCAAGAGCTCGATACTCGCCCAAATGTTTCTGGAGACTCGTGACCTCTGCGTGCATCCATTTGGCTGTGAGGACCTGGTGCTGTAGCAGGAGCTGCTTGTACCAATAATAACAGCAGAACCATGCTTGAGCGAGGATAATATACATGTTTCAGACTGCACTCTTGTCTTACCTTTTCAATAGATTGCCCAGCGATTTCAGGTAAATCGTTTGCCAGCACGGCAGCAACGTCCGCAAGCACCTCGCTGTCAATTTCTTTAAATCGTGCAAGGGCGACTTGGTGCTTAGCACGGTTCTGAGAAGTAAGTTATAGTGTCAGACAAGCCTTTGTGAAGCGCAAGCCTTTTTCAGAATGGAAACTCACGCGTCGAAGGCGGGGGGACTCGTAGCGAGTCGTCAATTGAATTTCCTCCACCTTCAGTTCGTATCGAATCATGACGCTCTTGGCACTGTTGCGGTGATCACACCTCAGCTACGCAATAAGAGCGATCCTCAGTCAAAACATGGTCACACTCGCATTGCACAACTCGTGTGTATACCGGTACCTTGAGTTGTGGGATACCAGCTAAAATAGCCTGCAGTGGTGCAATCGAGCTCGTCCTAAACGTTGTGATATCCGTCAAAAGCTTGCGTGCTTCTGATGCTGCAGTTTGTTGATCTTCGCCCTCACCACCATGAAGATTATGCACACACGATCCCAGATCGCGACTGGAGGCCACCATCTCTGAACGGGAAAGGTCAAAGGAACGTCAGACGTTGCCACGACTTCGCTCGAGTGAAATTGGGCGTCGGCGTACCGCAAATGGCTTGGCAATGGCGCGACAGCTTGTTAATCGTGTCTTTCAGGCCCACTAAACACACACGATCAACGTCAGACCTTCTGTACAACGCACGTATTCAGCTTTTGCACTGTCACCTTCGAAGCGTTCCAGGCGCATGACCATCTCGGCAAATTTGGTGTCGCGGTTGCCATGGCTTTCAGCCTCAGACCTCTTCGCGGCGTCAAGGCTCATGGACGACGCAGTGCCATCGGACGCACCACCGCTGTGGAAAAACTTGCGCAGCATGCCTGGTGTTGCTGGTTTCCGCTATCGATGGTCTTCGCGCTGCCCGCGATGAAAATAAATGGTATGATGGTCGCCGTAATCACACTCCAACACAGACTGCACCCGTACCCAAAAATGGCCTGTTGCTTATCATACCGAAAAACGACCCAAGTCGCCGATGGCTGTAGTGCAACACTAAGCAAAGTGTTCTAGGAACGGTCAACTGGAGCACAACCAAAATGTCGACAACGTGTGCTACCACTAGACTCTATCACACTTGTCGTGCACGTAAGAGAGAGAACTGGGCTCTTGCATGCATCCAAGTCAGAGGTGAGTGGCATGTTGCCACTGGCGACCAACGTAACCGGGCGCCGACGTCCAGGACCCTGCTTTAGTTGGCTCTGGGTGAAGGCCATGCGAGCAAGTTGAAGCCAACCCATTTCGTACTTATCTCAGACCATGTGCCACATAGTTTGTAACGTACGAGTCTCGATAGGCAATGATTACCGGTACTATTTTATCGCTATGCTGCCGCACCGCGTTCCTGTGGCCGCGCCCGGGCGGCAGCGCACGCCGCCGCGCCAGAAGATCATGTACTACGTGCTGTGCTTCCTGGGGGTGGTGGCGGCGCTGCAGACACTGAGGTTCCTGTACGGGAAGTGCGATACGCGCGTGCACATGTCGTCGCTGCTGACCAAAACCTCGCGCATCCTCAAGCGCAACAACGTCGAGTACTGGCTGGACAAGGGCACGCTACTGGGCGTGCACCGAGACGACGGGCTCATTCCCTGGGAGTACGACGTGGATCTGGGCGTCATGAACGCCACGTGCGCCGAGATATCGGCGCTCAAGAGCGAGTTCGAAGCCGTCGGACTCACGGCCTACGACCGCGAAGATGACATCCCGCACAAGGTGAAGCTCACGTACGACACAGAGAACCACGAGTTCTACTGGTCGGACCCCAGGCTGCACGACCCGTGCATCCGTGTGTACGATACAGCGGACATCGGCACGTGGGTGGACATCTACTGGTACGTGGAGCTGACGCCCGAAGAAGTGGCGGCCGATCGCGAGAATGTGCTGGTGCCGCCAGATTACGACGAGGAAGACAGCCTCGTGTGCTGCTCAGAGGGACTGCAAGCGCACACGGCGCACATGTGCTGCGGTGGCTGCGTGCCGCGCAAATCGCTCTTCCCACTTCAGCGCAAGTATGTAAACGTGCACGACGGTGTTGATCCTGTCCAGGAACAGCCGGTGCCAGCTGCAGTGGCGCAGTTCCTGTCGATTCAGTACGGCGAGGGTGCATTGACAAGTCGCGAGATCAAGGTAAGAAAGAGGACGAAGCGCATCGGTATTCCTTGCTCGTGGGTTGGCTTTCTCACTCGCTTACTCGTGGTACCGCAGGGGTGGAAGGGCGTGGTGTGTGGTTTCTGGACGAGTCCGCTGCTATTTATGGTGCATCTGGCCCTTCTCAACGGCGTCTTGGTGGCGCTGGTGGTCTTCTATCGACGCAGGTGCTCCACAGGCAGCTCCAAGCGGCGCAAACTCTAGAAGCCCACCGAAATGAGTCGAGGCAATACACCGTCGTTAGGACATGCAAGATACGCAAGTGCAGCGCTGGCATGACTCCTTGCACCGACCGTGGCGGATACCATCCATCCACGCGTCCAACTGTGCAGCTCAAATCGACTTTGGATTCAGCGGGGTGAGTCCCGCAAATGTCGCGGAATAGCGTCGCAAGGTACATTTATCGTGTATTGCATTGCACCCTCTCGTCGCACGGCGCCGAGAAGCACTGTCATCGTGCGCGGCAGTAGGCAGCGGGGGGGGGGGGAGGTGAAGGTGGTGGTGTGCGATCGTCGATTGACTGCAGACCAAGCAAAACTGAGCCTGCGCTTATCTTTCTAATTTTACTTTGGTTGGTTTCGTGCGTCTTTTCGCGCCCGCTTTCGTTCGCGCCATGCATCTCGTTGCTGAAATTTATGCAGGTTAGATTCACTCGATGCTTGTTTTTGTATCGACCGTCAGTATCAGTTTAATCGAATTCAACGGGTATCAAATCTCATGTCCGCTGTCGCTCTGTCAGTGACCCACCTCCGTCTCTTGTCGCTACAAACGACAACAGCATTCACTATCCTATTTTACTCGTTGAGCGGAAGTGGTGCAGACTTATCCCTAAAATACCTTGTGCTTGGCTGGCCTGCTGCCTCTATCGACGGCATCACCGGAGCTCGCGGACCACACAACACATCGCCATGGACGAGGAGTTCTCCACGCCGCCGCGGCGTCTGCACCCCAAGCGACTGCATCGCAAGGCCGAGTCCTCTCCCGAAGTCCTGCAGCAGCAACGTCTCAAGCGCGAGATGAACCTCACGCGCGAGCTCATCGACTTCGACCTGATCAAAGGGTGCGTCGGCTGTCCCATGCGGCACGGCAGGGTTCTCGTCTAGTGGTGCTGATTCTAACGTGGTAATTGTCGTTGGCTTTGATTGCTTAGGTCGGCGCTCTTCCACACAAAACCTTCGAGTCACGACCGCAAACTCGTGCAGGAAGGACTTAGTCGCGCGCTGTTCGTGCCGTTCCACGCCGAGTTCTGGAGGCAGAAGCCGTGGTTCTACGAGACGGCGACGGCGCTCTACGCTCTGCACGTTGTGGCTGTGTGCATCTACACCTTTCACCACAAGACCACGTCGGCGCACAACTCGTTCGAGGTGTTCTTTCCTATTTTCTTGTTGTTCCTGGTAGCGATTGGCTACGGCCGCGTGTCGAGCGCATTGCAGACGCCAGAAATCGCCGACCCGGCGTGCAAGATCCTGTCAGCCATCAAGCAGGCGACGGAAAACGTTTGCAGCTCCGAGTCGGACAACTCACTTGCAACGTCGGGACTGGGGTCAGCACTGGCTGAATCTGAGAACTCGGATGGCACAGATAGTGACGAAGATAGCGGCAACTCGTCCTCATCCAGCGACGAGTCGAACCCCAATGACGACATGTTCCCGCACAAGAGCAGCTCCGCTCCGTCCTCTCCTAAACGCGTACGTCTCCTTGCTGAGTGTGTCGTCGTGACATGCACTACCGAAACTTACATGCTTGATTTGCGTATCTGTTGGGTGTCGTGCAGGTAATGCGGGCGTCAGTTGGCAAGCCACCAATGTCATTGCCGCCACGCGTGCCGTTGGGCGGGGGATTGGAGCGTGACGACCAGTTCGCTAGAAGACGCGTGACTGTCTGCGTGTGGGAAGATGGTTTTCCGGTAAAGCGAGCCATGTCCATCACTGAGCTACGGAATACAATCCTTGCTAAGGTGACCATTGTTCTGTTCATTCGAGCTAGGGCTTACTAGAAGTTCACTTTCGCTAGTTGTGGCTCACGTTTCGGTGTTTTGTGTTTATAGGTTAAAGCCACACCTACTCGGATGTTCTATCGCAAGGTCGCAGAGCTATCTGCGATAGTACTTGCACTGGTACCCATTGCACTGCGGTGTGCAACTAAGTGCCAGAAATTCGACTGCCTCAATGTGACGCAAGAACCTCTTGAAATGCTCTCGTGGATATCCCAATTGTCCAAGGTGCTCTCTGTGAATCGGCTGTATATGCACTCTCAAGAACTTGCGTCTGGCGCATCCGTCATTTCAGTTTCGTGCATGCTGTCAACGTATTACTTGGCATCTATCGTTTTCGCTGCTCTCGCAGATGCCGAAGTCACGTATCACCGCCGATTCCTGTAAGTACAGCACTTGCAGCTTCAATTTTGTGTGCCGTGGAACGCAAATTCTTACGTGTTTTGCTTCTGATTGTTTTCACAGATATGCCAAGTGCTTTACGGCGCTGACGTCGTCACGGCGCTCGCGTTTGGCGAACCTGCCCCATTTCCGTTTGAAGAATGTGGTGAACATTAAGGCGTGGATCTCTCTTCGTGGCGGACGCACTTGGCTGAAGCGTCAAGGCCGCCAACGCGCAGCCGATGAAATCGTGTCTACGTCATTCCTTATCATCCTCGTGCTGCTCGTCGTCATGGGAATGCAGGCCGTCTCAGACGGATCTGGCTCACTATCGGCTGAGACCATCATCCACATTGAAGTGGCTATTTGGTGCATGCTGTCCTCGTATGTTGAGTGGGTTGCTTGTTGTGGCGTTGCTTTCGAGTGCACTGACCAATATCTCTGGATTTCTGTTTTTCCTATCCTTGCAGTGTGTTCATGTTGCGTTTCATGATGCTGGGCTCCAACATCAACAAGAAGTACCAGAACACATCGCTGCTTTTGACTGAGCAGGTTTGTGGCTTTTTTTCTCGGGATCGGCTTATTTGCTGCTGGTTGAAGCTTACCTTGTTGCTGGTTTTGTGGCTGAACAGATGAACGTTTACCTCCGTCTGCTGGTCAAGCCACACAAGAAGGAGAAGCTCCTGGTCTCCAACAACGTGTTGAAGCTCGCGTGCAAGCTGCTAAAGGTACGTTTCTGAAACGAGCGTTGCCTTTTTCATCGGCGAAGCGGGCAAACCACCACTGCTGGATGTGAGCGCCATGCTAACCTTGTGTCTGGTTCCGTCCTGCAGGAGCTGAACTCGCCCAACAAGGTGTCGGGCCTGACCATGAACCCACTGCTATACAATCTCACACGCGTGGTGGTCTTGTCGGCTTTCTCGTCCACTGCGTCGGACTTTTTCGGCTTCAAGCTGAAACTCTGGAAGCTCAAAGCGTAGACTCCAGACGAGTGGTGCAGACGAAGAGCAGCGTTCTCAGACGACAAATGAGATGGACAGGCGGGTCGGAATAATGGAGACACGAGCGCACAACGTCGGTGAAGACAAACAGGTTGAAGTCGCGAGTCATGCGCTTGCCTCGTGCAAGTTGCGGCGCGACTCGCCTGCTCCTGTACAACACACACGAACTTCGCACTTGAGCACAACATGTATAACAGCAGCACGCCCTGCAGCGCGACATCAAGCGCCTTTATCTCGTCAGTTCGACTAACAGCTCGAAGCGATATATCGGCGCGTAGGTGGCGACGACTCGATAGATTGTAAAGCAGATAATACACACACACATTTCTGACTCGACTTGCTTGCAATGCAAGTTGCATCAGTAGAAGTGCCACTCGTCTGACAAGATGTGTAGCTGTAGTGGGACCCTGAAGAACGCCGCCTCGCTCACGTCGTGTCGACGATGCCGGTAGGAGCTTGCAAGCTTGAGGCAGGCGACGAAAGTTAGAGAAGCATGAAGCAAGAGGAAACACATGAATGAGTTGGTTGTCTGAACCTGTGCATGTTGTTGCCTGATTAAGTTACCTAACTAAAGTACGTGGGCCTTCCGTTGAGACCTGGTAGTTAAATGATTGATCTAGAATGGGGGCGTTGGGAACTCGCGCGACGTGCGGAGCAGCAGCGACTCCAGCTTGGACGGCTTGGTGGGGCAGATGGGTGTTCGATCCACCTCAGCATCTGCGACCCCCATGACATGCGGTTCCTCGGCGAACGACACGCGCGCGGGCGTACGCTTGGGTTCCATGGGCGGCTTCTGGAGCGTGTCCACCATAGCGTGGTCCACTTTCAGGCGCTGGTACTTGAGCGTGAAGCGCTTCATGTACGAGTCGGCGGCCAGCAGGAAGGGCAGCGCCTGTTCGGGCTTGTTCTCGTGCCAGAGCTGGGCGCCGCGGTCACGCGCGATGGACATGGCGCGCCACAAAATCGAGATGTCGCGACTGCTGGCGTCGAAGCCGCTGAGCAGCGGGAACTCGCTGACGGCGGACGGGCTGCTGGGTGGCGAGCTGATGGCCTCCTGCGCCTGGATAAGCGCCATGGTCCACATCTGCTCGGCCTCCATGTGCAGAGTCTCGTGGCGCTCAGTCTGCTCCAGGAGCTGCACCATGCGGTTGCGCGCGAGCCCCAGGAAGCGCACGCACGTGTGCTGCTCGTAGACGCCCATCTCTTTCAGGATGGCGAGCTCCTTGGCGATTGCGAACAGGTTGCGCTCCATGACGACGCTGTTCATGTCCGAGGCCCAGGCTTCCACGAGGATCATCTTGAGCTTGAGCTGCAATGAGAGGCCCATGAGACTGCGGCGCAGCAGCTCCTCGCTCTCGCTGCCGGTGTGCTTGGCGCCGGTCTGGTGCAACGCGGCGCGCACGGGGCTCGAGGCCATTGCGCGCGGGGACATGCTCAAAGGCATGGCCAGAATCTTGCTAGAGTCCACAGGCTCGATGCTGCGGCGCCGCTTCTTGCTGGCGGTCGCGGTCGTGTCGGCGAGTGGCAGCACAGTCATCATGATACGGGTTAGACAGGGTTCCACTATGGACGACTCCCGCAAGCTATACTATCGAGCTCGACCTTTAGGAAATGAGGCACCAGCAGCAACCGACTGTGGATTTTCCGGACCAGCCAGTCATACAGACAGCCAGTGTAAGCCTGAAAAGGGTAACGGCCAGAGCCGAGCCAACGCCTTGATACCGCCCACTGTCACTGGTGGATTCATGAGAGCAGGTTGTGGCCCGATTTACGCCGTCTCTGGCTCCCTTGCCCTTGCTTGCAACAGGCTGGCGACAAGTCAGCGCCAGCAGCGCCGCCGTTTGCCCACCCATGCAAGGAAGAACGCACCGGACGATGCCGAGTTGGTAACGCGCTCGAGTCCAAACCGCGCGCCGGCTGGGATGTCTGTCACCTCTCACAGCACACACCTTGGCGGTGAGCCCGGCGTAAACCCGCGACTATCCGATAGGGAGTGAGTGGCCTTGGCGCGGAATCAAGCGGTGAGATCCCGTAGTGACGGCCCCGTACAGACATTCAGACATCCATTCAGTCACAAGTCGCAGATACGGCCTTGTGGAGGTTTGTGCACGGTATTCCATTGTCTCTCCGAGCCTAGTTACAGCCACCTTCTAAATGCGATGCGCCGGAAATGACGGGCATATGCAGTTTGAGAGTACAGTTGGATTTTGGATCTGTGGCAAGCAGTTCCTTTTGGATGTGCGAGCGTGTGTCAGCCGCGACGTACACTGTACCGGTAGGCGACACTGACTCAGCGCCTGCCTCGGCCTGGGCGAGCGCCATCGCCTCCGTAGACCTGGTTGTCGTTGCCAGAACCATGGAGACTGGATCACTGACCCGCCGATATGCCGCATGGATCGCGCATTTTCTCAAGGGGTGGCGCCAAATGTCGCCGCCGCGCCAGCCGCGCTTCTCCGACCAGCGGCAGCAGGTTGCTGCTCTCTGCTGGCAAGATGGCTTCTACGTGGGTAGTGACGCCTTCAAGTGTGAGCCTTCCACTGGCCTCGTGGCGCGGGCGGCGCGCCGCGAATGTAACGTTTCGCGTGCAGACCTAGAGATTCAAGAAATCGAGTGGGCGATGACGAGCTGGGAGGTTGGTTGGCACCATGGTGGTCGACATCTTTCTTCACGACGATATCAGATCCTGCCGTCGCCATGTTGCACTTTGTAGTGCCACCGGCAATTGGCCGTGCTAGCTGAAGACAGCGGGACGAAAGACGTCACGGACGAGTTAGTTACACACCTCGGTGCTGGCGACCTCTACGAGCTAAATCAGCCGGACGGCGCGTATCCGGCCGGATAAGGGGAGCGCCTCACTGACGGTGGGGCGTGTTAGCTCACACGAACGGCATGCACCACAGATTCGGTCCTGCCGCACCGGATGTGTCTGAGCCGGGAAAACCCAGTCTCCTCCGGAGAGACGGCGGCCGAGGCTCGGGTATCGCAGGGCTTTACTGTCGACTGGCTTGGCGCGAATATAAACACGGCCAAAGACCGCACGAAAGCCGAGTGAGTGACCGCGCGACTCGACTCGAATCCGGTCGCACTTTTTCTATCGAGGAGCTCCAGATTCCTCCTTCCTGAACCGCCACCGCATCTCTTTCGGACACATCGCGCTTCATCAGAGTGAGCCTTCATGTGCCGAGGGCCATGACATTTCAAATGTCATTTGCGCGATGCGGCATGGGCATGGTGCTTTGCTTTCCTGGCGCGGCAGTCTGGCTTTTCAGCGAAGCCCATCAAGCTCCGTTATCATAGGTGGATACGCAAGCGATTAAAACTTACCGTACGTATTGTTGAAGCGTGAATGGCTACGGTTCTGGCTGGATGGCTACGTCCAGCGATAGCTTGGTGCAGTGTACATGTACAGAGCAACAGACCACTTGAGGCCATCTGTAGACAACTTGAGGACGTTCCTGGCCGCGTGTGATGCTGCTCTTCGGCGGGCACCACAGCCGGAGCTCTGGAGCGACAGGGCGGTTCCAGTACATAGTCTTGGGCCTCTCTCCACCCGACGCCTGCCCGCTCGTTGGCATGCGGAAGTCGTCGTTGCTCGAGGCATGGCACATGTAGCCCCGCAGTCCAGGCAGTGACCTCCTCGCCGCTCGGATAGCGGACGGCTCCAAGCACGTATTGCTGCAGAGGCTGCTTGAGCGGTAGAGCTGAAAAGAGCAAGTAGGCGGTGTTGTCATTCCTGTGCGTCGAGCAGCTCAATCCAGCGGAAACGCTGCGGGGTACAGTCAATAAAGCATACTGGCCGACGCCATCTTTCTGTTCTCTGAAACTTTTGTTTCAGTGCCATGGATCATTGTTGCAAGTCAAGCAGGTTTAAAATGGTAAGAATATCCAGACAATTGCTCCTGGAATTTCTTCAGATATTTTTTGTATCCCAGTGGTCATAATCTCCGTAAAAATATCCGGATACTCAGACAATTACAGTGGTGCC